>JAOPJM010089247.1:0-14168 GCA_027124095.1 Muusoctopus leioderma
AATGGGAGAGAGAGAAAGAACAATCTGTGCGGAGACACACAGAAATTCGCATTTATTATTATAGATTATTAGGTGGAAACTCTGTAGAAAGTGAGTTATCCTCAGATTGGAGACCTGTATTTTCTACCATAGCATCAAGTTCAACCAAGCATTGTGAGTACAATAGGGTAGACGGAAGTTGTGTGAAAGCCCGTCCGACTGTACCTGTTCTTGTGTAGTACACCTAATCCGTCGCACAATTTAACAACACCACCTGGTCCACTCTGTTACAAACATACATACCAGGGCTCCGGTCTGAGGATAACTTGATTTCTTGATGCACTTCTTTCTGCTACAGCACCTCACGAGTTGTCATCACCCCCACCCCCACCCCAACCCCCGCCAGTCTCGTAGACCTTGCAAAAGTCATGAGCACTGCCTTTCCCCCTCTGACTAAACCATAAAAAGTAAAGACAAGCAGTTTTCCACTATCATCTGGCTATTGCGAAAGATATAATATGGTAGACACGTTTGAAAGGACTGACGACAGAGCTTTTCCTTTCCGTTTAACTCCCTATCAACTTCTTCAAGTACCATTTGAAGTGAAAGGTGAGTGTGGCTAGATAAGTACTGCTCTCAATTAAATTTGCTGGAAGGTGGGTGAGAGTGGCGATATGGTCCATTTGAAAGGGGCTGTTCTCAATATGGGGCAGTAGGATGTGGACAGATATTGGAAGAAAGCACGTTTTCTGTTGTCCCGTGAAGGATGGATCCGGCTATCGACCGAGTCCATCATGAAGATCACTCCGTTGCCTCCCTTTAACCGGCAAGGTTGGGCAGTGTTCCTGTGTCTGGTGGCTATGGTAAAAGAGGTTCTGTGGTGGACGAAACTGAAAGGACTGAAGACAGACACTTTCCTCTTCGACCAAGCCTTCATCAACTTTTTCAAGTTCCACTTAGAAAAGACGGTGAGGGTGGAGAGGGAGGTACTCTCCTCCAGTAAATTTATTAAAAGGTGGGTGACAGTAGCGTGAATGTCACATGTAAATGGGCCTACTCTCAGCATACGCCTGTAAGGCGGAGAATGAAAGTTAGGAGAGAGCACTTGCTCTTGGTGGTCAGGATGATCCTAGATTTGTGTGGTTCCTTGATTGGCTCTAACTGGCGGTCTTCCTCCCTGATGACTACATCAGATATTTGTATACTATGTATACTTTTTTTATCTCATCTATTTTTCTCATCCGATTTCTAGGTTAACCCCAACACTTTTTTGTAACTGGTCTTTGTAATGACCACTTCGTCCGACGGCCCTGTGACAAATAAACGAAATTATTATTCGAATTGGCAGAGTCGTCAGTGTGTCGGACAGAATGCCTTGCAGTATTCGTTTAGGTCAACTTTGCCCTTCATCCTTCCGGGGTCGATAAAATAAAGTAGCAGTCAAGTACTGGGGTTTGTTGGCCTTGTACATATGTTAGAAACAATTATTATTATTAGTGTTATTTTTGCTGTTGTTGTCGTTGATGATGTTGATGATGATGATAATGCTGTGTTTAGAAACTGTACAGTACCGGATTAAAAGCTATGAGCTATATAGCCTGAAAAACTTGCAAAGAATGATTGAGTGGCAATACTATGACACTGACTACTGGCCTGATATATTGTCCTGGGAGAATATTAAGAGAACATATAGTGTGATTGATATACCATGTTGCGTAAACAATAACATGAACCAAAGACACCGAAAGGGTGAATAGGAGGAGGGGTCTTGGTCACTAAAGAGCTCTGTAGATAATGGCAAAAGAAATGAATCATAAAATAAATAAACATTGTATTACTTAATAGAACTGCGTTAGCTGATTCTTTTAGTGAGTAAACACGCCCGGGGAAGATCCTGCCCTATTCACCCATTTGTCAGTATACATACGCACTCACCTAAATGCGCAACACGTAGATAAGCACATGAAACAACAGTAATTTCATACTTATATTATACAGTGCGACCATAGTCAATAGCCAGGGGTAATTATAAAAGTACGTGGGAGCCTCTACGCAGTCACCTGACCTGCTAGAAATAGCATCTAAATCTCCCTTAAATCATAGCCTAATGTCTTAAAAGGAGCACATTGGCTAATGAAGTATGAGAAAAAGACGGGAACGCCTTTGATCATAAGTCTGCTACATCAGGGCTGATTTTGGATGAATCAACAAGAACAATCTGAGAAGGTGAACAGGGAGTTCCAGAGAGCTGCGGTTCTGCCTAGAAATGACTGAGCAAAATATTTAATCTACAAAATTGCCAAAATTCCATCTCAAAGACTAAGCTCCATCTTCGGAGCCACAAAATATTGCAACCCTAATCGGTTGCTAACCTTCTACAAAGTACAGGCGTGATCCTCACGGAATTATCAGGATGGTGCTGTTACAAGACCCATGTCTTAAAGA
This sequence comes from Muusoctopus leioderma, assembly GCA_027124095.1. Lineage (NCBI taxonomy): Eukaryota > Metazoa > Mollusca > Cephalopoda > Octopoda > Octopodidae > Muusoctopus > Muusoctopus leioderma. The sequence continues at coordinate 2,425 of JAOPJM010089247.1, forward strand.
GCATCCCCTACCAAAACAAAACTAACAAAATTTTCTACACACTACAACTACCAGCTCACATATGCACTGTTTCCTCTCTGTATCTTTTCTACCACTACAATAATGGCTTCTGCTCTCCGGAAATAGCCAGCTGCGTCTTACCTCCACCCAAACCTACTCAAAGAACCAGCCTTTTCTCCATTTGTCATCCCTACTGTGTCTCACAGTCTGGGAGATAACTGAAATCTGAGGCGAGAGAGTGAGAGTGAGAGGGAGAGGGAGAGGGAGAGGGAGAGAGAGGGGATGAGGGGGAGAGAGAGAGAAAGAGAGAGAGAGAGATAGGGGGGGGGCTCATTGGAGCGATCTGACAGAAAATTTGATCGATCCCATAGACGGGAGATTTTGCAATGAAGTTATTTTGCCCTACATGGTCGAAGGCTTTACAGTTGTCAAGTACAACATTGTTTTCGCCGAAGTTCTCAGAGGTGAGAGGCCACTGGTATGTGACGTGGGAAAGTAGATCTCCAGTAGAACTTCTACGGGAACCGTACTGTAGTCACTGAGAAAGAAAAGAAATTCAAGGTAACAAAGGAAGTGGTTATTTGTGACTGTGAACCGTCACCTTTTAGATGTTGAAAATGAGAGCGATAGTTGGCAGGGCAGTTGGCATGGTCAGGGAGATAGCTCTTCAGGGATGAGAGACTATCGCGTGTTGCAATAGGTTGGAGTTGTTGTTATTGCTGTTTAGCTCCGATCGAGCTGACCTGTGACAAAAGACATTCCAGTAGTGACCATCCTGTCTGCGTTTTTGTATTTGTTTTGCAAGATTCTGGATATGAAATCTTGTGTTGAAACAGATATTATTGTATTTTGGGAGGGTCGTGCTGCCGATAAAAACACACGCACTGGTTATGTTTCATTTCAGTTTTATTACCAATCAATTAGATGACCCTCCCAAAATACAATAGAATCCTGTCTTCTTTTCTAGACTCAGTGTATCTAGGACTATATTATCGAATGTGTCCTTCCTTTCTTAAGGCGGTAGTGTGATTTAAGACATATTTGGCTGCCATTTTTTAGCAGATTGAGCGACAACATGGAGGTTCCCTCATTAGTTCGCTCGTGTTTTGTTAGGCTAGAGTGACTGGAGAAGTGTTCGGACTCACGTAATAAGGAGTGGGGAAGTGGAGGCGGGGAGTTTGGGAAAGGTTTTATTGCGTTTTCGTGATGCGGGATTTGGAGCAAAACAGGCATCAAATGTGGTGGTTTCATGTACTTACAGAGCTGTCTTCTTTCAGGAGGGATTCTACAAAACTTAGTACAGATTTTCTTGTTCAAGGACCAGAAGATCCAGCTGCAAGTTTGGAAGCGATAGATTTCCAGAACATACTTTGCAAGGATTCAAAAACACAAGCTGAAAGACAATAGCATGATACAAATAAATATGTCGTAGCTGCTGCTGCTGCTGCTGCTGCTGATGATGATGATGATGATGATGATGATGATGATGATGATGATGATGATGATGATGATGATGATGATGATGATGATGATTGGAAGGAGGAACAGGGGTGGCGTAGAAGGGAAACAGGGGTGGCGAGGAGGAAAAGAGAGTGAAGAGGAGGATAAAGATAAGAGTAAAGAGGTAAAGGAAGATGAGAAAGAAGAAATGGAGAAGATTAGGAGAAAGATGATGATAGTGGTGTTGGTGTTTTGGTAGCGGTGATAGTGTGATAGTTGTGGTGGTGATGATGACGCTTATTGTGGTGATGGGGGTGATGGGGTGATGGTGGAAGTGGTGGAGGATGATAATGATGATGGGGGGTGGGGGGTGGCGGTGGCGGTGGTGATTCAAACGATATGGCCGTGTGTATCCGTTGTTCTGTTGGTAGCGGAAGTGGTGGCGAGGTTTGACTCAAAGGTAAACTTGCGAACATCTTTAGACACGTCGTATGTATCATTCGTATGTTGCGCTAATTACAAATGGAATGATGGACTCATTTCTTACATGACGCACGGATTTCAGATCAACTAAGTTAATGTAATCAATTCCGTACATTATGGCCACTCGGTATTGCTATGTCAATAATTAAGGCTATGTCATGTATATTGTATTGCGTGTATTTCTGCTGTAAGCTACATTGCATGTAAGCCGGTGATCACAGCATGCTAAAGTTACACTACCGTTGTTATTGTTATTGTTGTTTTCGTTGTTTTTGTTGTTGTCGTTGGTGGTGTTGTTTAGCTACAGATAAACCCTGATCGAGCAGACCACCTATGATCAAAAACGTTCCAGCAATGTTCATCCGTTGTATATCTTGGACTACATTATCCAATGTGTCCATCCCTTTTTTAAAGACGACATGGTGTGATTTAAAGGAGATTTGGCAGCTATTTCTAGCGGGTCGCGCGACCACGTAGCGGCTCCTTCATTGTCTTGTTGCATTATCGTTTTCCGGACAAGTGGGGGGTCGTATGTATACTAAAGAACTTCGTTTTTACGAAAAGAAAATATGGCAGTTAGCCGTGTATGTAGCTACTTCGCTATAAAACAAATATTCTGGAATAATTCATAGAAGATTGACATCTAGATAAGATAGTGGGTATTGGCAGAGATGTTAGATCGTTGGATAGGATACCTTCTGCCTACCTGTGTTCTGAGTTTACATTCTGCTGAGGTCAACTTTGCCTTTCATCGATAAATAAAGTAACATCACAGAATGATGGATTGGCGTAATTGCTAGAGCGTCGGACAGGATATATTGCGGTATTTGTTCTGGTTCTTTGCGTTCTGACGGTAACGCCTGCGATGACAATGGTGCCAAGTTATATTGACCTTGCGTTTCCCTTGGACAACATTGGTGGCGTGGAATCGGGAAACATGCATGCATGGACAATTGCTGGTCTTCCATAACAAACCTTACCAGGCCTGCACCTTGGAGAGGAACTTTCTAAATTCAGATCCATAGTCTCATGAGACGTAGGGAGACCCTGGTAATTGCTTTAGAAAATTGGTCTTATTGTCGAATATTCATTATTCACGCTATATAATATGTAAATATGGTTTTCAGTGTTCATGATGGTGATGGCCTATTTCTGTATGGCAAATGTTGTTGCTACAATTTTCTTCCTTTAATGTTACTGACAGTTGTTTTTGTTTAGCCGAAGTCAGCCCTGATTGAGCAGACCTATGATTAAAGGCGTTCAAACTGTGACCTTCTCGCCTTTTTTCTTTTAGACAGTATGATCCGGAACTTCATTATCCAATGTGTCCTTCCTCTTTTTAAGACAGTGTAGTCTGTGTTGAGGGTGATTTGGCTGATACTTCTAGCAGGTAGAGCATCCACGTAGAGGCTCGTGTAAGTCATTTAGCTATCAAAAGTATAGGCTACACGTATACTATTATTTAGAAGTATACTTTCGTCGTTGTTTATTATAAACAACAGTGTTATTGATTTTATATATATTTAAGCTTTTAATTTAGCTTTTGATTTGAGTTATTGAAAACCGGACCCGATTTTGTTTGATTTTCTTTTTAAGGGTTTACTTGTTGACTTGATGGTTGAGGGTTCTTTCTTACCGTCATATTTTATTTCATTTCAATTATTCAGGTCGGGTACTTCATCGTCCTGATGTTCCGATAGTTCATCGTCACTTTCTTTTCAAGAAAGCGATCCAACTGATTGGCAAGGACTCACCCACCAACACACTCCAACATCTGGCCCACAGACGTACTGTCTTCACACTCTGCCTTTTCTTCCGCATCTACAACAGCCTCTGCTTCATCCAAGTCCACCCAATACGCCCGTCTCTCCTCTTCTCGTCACCCATTCTATACCTCCTCTCCCAGGCTCCGCATTAACAACCACTATCTCCAATCCCTCCTCACCAGAACGCCAACCTTCTGGAATTCCTTTCTTGCCCACGTTTTACCAACAGTCATCGACTTGTAGCTATTCAAGATGAACCTCAATAGCATCAATGTGACCAGGCTCGGAGGTCTTAGGAATGTCATGGACACAGTCCCTTTCTCCCGACCGACACCATAAAAAATCTATTAGTATCTGACTTTCGTTTCTTTGTAGAGTGTGAACTTTTTTAATAGGTCCCTTGTGTTTTGTTCTGTTGTGTCTCGCCAAATCACCCTCAAATAACACCTGACCGTTTTAGAAAAAAAAAACATTGGATAGTATGGTCCTGGGTGTACTGTGCCTGGGAAAAATGAAGGGGTGGTCACGGCTTGAACGTCTTTTACCATAGGTCTGCTGGATCAGGGCCGATCTGGATCTAAGCAACAAAAACCTCATTTAATAAAGTTTACACCAGGTGTGGGCAATCTTTTTCGAGAAGCGGGCCGCATGAGACATGGCTCATCATCAGGCGGGCCGCACTACTAAACAAATTCAAAGTAATTTTTCGTTAGGCGGGCCATTCAGAAAGCACCACGGGCCGCAGTTTGCCCATGACTGGTATAGATGGTTAGTGGAGGGTATGAACAACGATGGCCTGCGAACAATTCTGGGTATTGATGAGGACAGTCTAGGTAGTGTCTTCTGGAGGACTTTCAGGTTGGGGATTGTGGACAACTTCGAAAACTCCTTGGCCTGGTAGGGCTACAAAGGAGCACCACCTGTTCGGGACAAGTTCTACAGGCACAGAAGTGCCAGCAACTGAACCTATTGGAGATGCGTGCAAGATGATAAACCCATCTTACATGTACTTGTTCAGTGTCTGTAAATTACTGACTTGTAGGCTTGTGTCAAACAACTGTTTCTTATCCCATGTAGGATGGATCCGGCTATCAGCCGAGCCTATCTTGAAGATCAACCCACCACCTTCTTTTAACAAGGAAGGGCGGCTAGCCCTCATCTACCTGCTGGACATGGGGAAGGAAGTTGTGTGATGGACGTGTTGTATATTATTTTTTCTAATAAATGTTTACATGCATATGTAAAACATTTTTATGACTACATATTTGTTTTTCATCTATCTGGACTCTATAGAATAAGTACCAGTTATGAACTGAGGTCAAATTAATCAACTGTGCACCCTCACCTATTAGAAATTATTTCAAATTATTATTATTACTGTTTTCATTTTTATTTATTTATCTGGATTAAGCTGGGTTGTCGTTGTTTAGCCCCAGGTCAAACTTGATTGAAAATGTACTGGTCAGAGGTGTGATATTGTTGTATGACAATTAATAATAGATGGCCTGCAGTGTTTAAAGAGACTGTGATGTCAGTGATGCTGTGCTGTATGATAGCGATAGCAGAGCACCTGCAGTAATTAAAGAGACTTATGATGTCATACCGTAGTGTTGTTATATAATATGGGTGATGAATGAATGAATGCAGAGGATCGACAGCAACAGAAGAGGAGAGGAATAGGTTGAGGGGGTGGATCAATAGATGTGCAGTATTAACATATGAGGTAGGGTTGGGTCAAATATAGTGAGGGCGTGGGTGGGTTGGGGAAGCAACTGGACATTAAATGTATTATCGGAAGATTTATTCAACAGAGGTAGGTAGGTGGGTAGGTGTTGTCCTGTCATGTGAACGAATGCTGCATAGAGGTTGAAGGTACATAGAGGTTGAAAGTGCATAGAGGTGTGAGAGGTGGAAGTCTGACCTGAAAGTATTAGGTCTCACACAGGATTGAGATGTATGAAGAGATGCTGTATTGGAGATTGCAGACCTATCCAACCCTTTGCAAACCACAGATATATTAAATGTTTAAAAAGGTAGAAAAGAAAAAAAAATGAATATATATATATATATATATTAGGTGCTGGCATGGCTGTGTGCTTAAGAAGTTTGCTTCACAAACATGTGGTTTCGGGTTCAGTCCCACTGTGTAGCACCTTGGGCAAGTGATTTATACTATAGCCTCAGTCAACCAATGCCTTGTGAATGAATTTGGTAGAAGAAAATTTTGCAGAAACCCGTCATATATGTCATCATCATCATTTTACATCCACTTTCCATGCTAGTATGGGTTGGATGGGTGATTTTGGTCCAAGTCAGTTCTTATTCGGGGTCACCACTCCTAGACGGGTCTGGGGACCACGTCTCACTTGTACATTTCATTTGGCTTGGTTTCTACAACTGAATGCCCTTCCTAACACCAACCACTTCACAGAGTGTACTGAGTGCATTTTATTGTTACACCAACACTAGAAAGGTTGTCATGTCCATGACACAACTAAAGAGTCCTCTCTAACCTATGTTGTTATGTCCATGACATAACTAGAGTCCTCTCTACCCTATGTTGTCTCTTTTCGATCACCAACCAGTTTAGTGTGTACTGGGTGCATTTTATCGTGGCACCACCACTAGAGAGGTTGTCATGTCCATGACACAACTAAAATGTCCTTTCTACCCTATGTTGTCTTCTTTCAACTGCCAACCACTTTACAGAGTGTACTGGGTGCATTTTGCTTTGTCTCCTGCAGTCTTCATGACCAGAGAGTGTGAATAGAAGGAGAATGAGGGATGTGAAGACGGGATCGAAGGTATGGATATGGATGTGATGGGGAAGCTATTATTGGATAGTAGAGGGAGAGGGATTGGAGAAAGATGGTGATGAATTAGATATTGGGTGGGGGTGTGTGCAGAAGATCCAGGTTGAGTGGGTAAAGGAAGCAAGAATATGATGGAAGAAGCAGTGATTGGGGAGCGGGGTTGGTAGAGGGCAGATAAAGGAACAGAAAATAGTGTAAGTGAGAGTGATGGCAGCTACAGTTTGTTGGCGAGTGCTAGAGAGTGCATGTGTGCACACTAGTTAGTAATGAATACTAAATAGAGATGACAGCTGCAGGTAAATGGTGACAGAGAGTGTCAATAACGAGTGGCCTGAGGGAGGTGGAGTGACAAGTGGCAGCACAGGAGGAGTGAGGGTAGTGTGTATCTAGTAGGGCCGGGTCCGAAGCAGTCTCTCATTGTAGACCCCATGATAAGATGAAGGTAGGGAGATCCCAGGTAGAGTTCTCAGGATGGTGGTAGGGGATAGGCAACATGGCATAGTGGATGAGACGGTGGGTGGAGTGGTGAATGATAGAGAGATGAGAGGGTATCCCTATTTTTAGGGTATCCTCGTTTTACGTCTGTTTTCCATGCTGGCATGGGCTGGACGGGTGATTTCGGCCCGCGATAATTCCTGATTGGAGTCACCACTCTCCTAGACGGGTCAGCGGCCCATGTCTCGCTCGTATGTTTTATTTGGCTTGGTTTTTATGGCTGGATGGCCTTCCTATCACCAACCACTTAACAGAGTGTCCTGAGTGTATTTTATCATGGCACCAACACTAGAAAGGTTGTCATGCCTATGACACAACTAAAGAGCCCTCTCTACCCTACGTCAGGGAAATTTGGTTGCTATTTCTAGCAGGTCGAGCGACCATGCAGAAGCCTTCCCGCATTGGCTTGAAGTAAACTTGGTTGTTGTTGTTTAGCCCCAGATCAGCCCTGAACAATCAGATCGACGATGAAAGGCATTCCAGTCATGACCATCTTGTCTTCTTTTTTTTATATCAGAAAGTACATTGTCCAATATATCCTTTATTTAAGACTGCAGAGTGTGATTGGATAGAAATTTGGCTAGCATTACCATCAACGATGTTGATATTCTTTAGTGATTATATTTTTCATGCTTTTACTAATTTCAGTCAGTGGACAGCAGCCATGCTGCGACACTATCTTCAATGGTTTAGTCAGTCATATTGACCCTGGTACTTATTTCAGTCTGATGCTTATTTTACCTATCTCTATTTGTTGAACTACTATGTTACAGGATATAAAGTGACACAGCGTAAACAACACAGGTTTGTAGGCCAGTGTAAGCATAAGCACAGACACACACACATGCGTGCGCATATATATATATATATATATATATATAACGGAGAGTTATAGACAAAACATGTAAATAGAGCGCTCTATTTTATGGGGATAAAAGAGCTAATATATGGCGGTCTCTGAAGAATGGCTTCTGACAATTTTTTTTAGCTATTTAAGGCTAATTAAAGATATCAGACAGTCAAGAAACAAATTGTAAGATAACCACTTGTTACGTTGTTGTTGTTTCTTTATGCAAATATATTAGCTCTTTTATCCCCATAAAATAGAGCGCTCTATTTACATGTTTTGTCTATAACTCTCCGTAAATATATATGTATATATATATATATATATGTGTGTATGTGTGTGTGTGTACACATACATAAAATCATGCGATTCCAGCCACAGACTATAAATAACTCCTTCAATTATATTCTTTTCCACAATCATAACAATTACCCCCTCTTATCTAAAATGGCTACATTAGCAGTAGTGTTCCTAATAGAAAGCATGTTTGCTTTTCTCCTTCGCTTTCATATGTGCATTGCACGCACAAAACAGCATCCCTTCCCAACTATCTATCTGCATGCCTTCTGCAGTACCGCCACGTGCACACAGTTATCTCATGCGAAAATTCTTCCGATTGCTCCAACCCATCAAGTTGACTGACAGATAATTAAAACATTCCTTCCCTCACCCTGAGACAGCTGGAGACAGTGCATTCCAGAAATAGCTTACATCCTGCTCAAATACTTCAATGTATCCGTTTGAGATTATCAATCACAATAGTAACATTCAATAATATATCTTCTATAGAGTCAGCTCTACTTGAGACTAGTTCTTTAATGTCAACACTGGTCTACGTCTCCTAAAACCAATCGGAGAGAATAATGTTGCTCTTGAATTGTTTTCCCATTGAAACTGTGAGCATAAATATCCTTATGAACTCCATCTAACTGTCATAAGAAACCTATATAGTCTATCAGCAAACACACAGACAATGCTAAATGGAAATATCATGTACAACACACTGGCCGTGATGAAGTTTAAATCACGTGGGACAGTTAGCAGAGTTAAAATGTCCAGTGATATATCTTACACACAATCACTCTGTCAGTAGCGCCCAGTACTCACACAACACAAGCAGAGATAAACGCTATAACATGACTTAAGTGTAACATTTAAAATAAAATATACAGATCACTCATAATCATTAGTGAACAGAAAAAAAACCCCATTCAATAACGTATTGGCAATTTGTAGACACATGCAGAGAGGTCGATCGGCAGAACTGCTAGAGGTTCGGACAAATGCCTTGTTGTAATTGCTTCGGCTCTTTCCGTTCTGAGTTCAAATACCAAGGAGGTCAGCTTTGTTTACATTTTCCGAGGTCGATGAAATAAAGTACCAGATAAGTAATGGAGACGATTACTCACTATCTCTCATTCTCTGTCTCCCCCTCTGAGAATCGGCTGCACTGTGCTATGAGAAGGACGTAGGTTAACACTAACAGTATCTCTTTCTCACATTCCAACCACTTCCGCTCTATCACTGTGGAAATAATGTGGTCAGTGAGGCTTTGGCAACAATATGACACATGCTGATGATGAAGAAACACATGTATGTAAATAAGAATGTCGTGTTGTCACAGTCGTACATATTTCCTATGCAACTAATATCTTTCTCGTGCGCGTATCATGATCGTACATTCGAGTATGTTCGCTTAACTGTACGGAAGTGCACGTATTTATATGAGTACATACGTACATACAAACATACATCGAAATGCGTGTGCATACATATATATATATATATATATATATATATATATATACATCTGTGATGTGCACACATTGACCGTATATACATATTTACAAAAACAACATCAACGCAACATTTTAAACAAAGTGTCGCTTTCCTTCGCAGGAGGAAGTAAAGCGAAGCAATGAACGAAAATACAGCCGCCAAAGCGGGTCTAACATAGAATTTCGCCCGCCCCCGAAAAAATAAATAAATAAATGATCCGTCGAACATTTTCGATATACACTATGTCAAATGTTTTTAAAAATTCTGTTTAATGTCAGTTTTAGAAAAGGTTTGATCTTGTCTTTATTCGACAATATATATTGATAATATCTGATTATTGTTGTACATTTTCAAAATAGCTTCGTATTCATTTTTTAACGATTTGCTTGTCTATAAATTATCATTTAATGTGTGAGGATTTTTGTATCAATTGACAAATATATTTGAAATATAGCCAACATATACATACTGTAAATGTTTGAGCGGAATTTGTAAAGTAATTATTTATATGCAAATATGCGAATATATCCTCCGATAATAACTATTTCTGAAGAGCATGAAGATATTTATTATTTATTTCCAATTATATCCTTTCTTGTTGAACTTATAAGTTACAAGATCATGAAAATAACTCTTAAATACATATATTAATATAATATATTTAACCTATCTAATAATAGTAAAACCATTACGATTAAATTCAAATTGTGACCAATTATTATTTTGCTTGCAGATTACAAACCTTTTATAGAAAATGTAGAAGCTGAAAATACGAAGAACCATTTTGGCATCAACTATTAAAAGATCTGTCACGAACGCAAATTCTTTTTAATATCTCATCAACGCATCGATTTGGATATCAACAATACAAATACAGTTTATAAATTCCAACAAGTAAGTACACATATATATCCACATGTTTATATTTTCATCTATAGAGCAAACTGGTGTATGTTTAAAACTTGTGTGCATAACAGTTTCAGTTAGAAGATAACTAGAATATTTACGATGATAAATGTATAATAATCTGTTAATAACATATTATATCACAATTTATATATTTCAAATAGATGTTGCGTAATAATTCTGTAAATACAATATACTACATTTTATGATGAAAAATTGCAGTATTTTTAACCGAATATATAGTGCGTACAGCGGACAGCATAGAAAGTCTTAATATTTTTTGAAATTCTATCAGATTTGGACACTATGGTTTTGCAAGATATAATGAATTAGATACTGAGTACGGACATGCAATAAATGCTACATATCCAATCAGTCATGAGATAATTTAAACTAAGAAATATAGCAGTTCTACATATTATGTGTTAATTATCCTTTGTTTATTGATTTCTGTTATATATGGATAGATATACGGCATGGAAGGCTCTCTCAATAGCGTACCGGACAACGGAAGTACACAGTCTTCATTGCAAGTGTGATATACCCTTAACAGATATCTACCTATCCTAAAATACCTTGTACAAGGATGAAACAAGTTACATGTGCGGATAGCTTGCATACTTCGATTCAAATCATCATGAGTACAAGAATCTCTTCTGAAAGAAATGCAGCTGAATGTAAATAGATCGATAAATCGGATCATACACAATGGATGATTTGAATCGATTTTCAGACAGAAGTTAAAAATATAAAAATATGTCCTTGTGTCTGCTTTCGAATAATATGTACGCGCACTCACACACATACACATACATACACACACACACGTACATATACATATACATACATGAGTGTCTATTAAATTACGATTATATACAATTAAAATAAGCAAAAACAGTCAGTATAATTTTAGCTTCGATATATGTATTTCATGAAACTGACTGGCCAGAATTTAGATTTTATCCGATTTATTGAGTAGTTTACTCTTTTTATCAAGGCAATATTCACTAGTTCTCCATCTGTAGAGTTAGGTGTATCGAAATTAGACTTGTTTCGAATCTCGATAAATGTTGCGATTCAATTTCTGCAGAAGTTACCCTGCATCTCTTTGCCACTTTCTTCCTTTCCTCTCTCTCTATCTCTATCTCTATCTCTCTCTCTCTCTCTCTCTCTCTCTCTCTCTCTCTCTCTCTCTCTCTCTCTCTCTCTCTCTCT
>JAOPJM010089434.1:0-14165 GCA_027124095.1 Muusoctopus leioderma
CAGGTGCCTCCTCCCAGTTCTTGCCGCCAGTCTACAGCTGCATAGACAATGTGGGTCCATTTAGCCACGCCAGTTTCACCACTCTCACCCACCTTTCATAAAATTCACGGGAAGGGAGCACCTCCCTCTCTACCCTCACCTTCCTCTTCAAGTGGTACTTGAAGAAGTTGATGAGGGCTTGTCATCAAACCTTTCAACCGTGTCCATCGTACAACTTCTTTCGCCATAGCCACCAGGAAGAGGAAGACTAACCGCTCTTCCTTGCCAAAGGAAGGCGGTGGCTTGATTTTCACAATAGACTCGGCTGATAACCGGATCCGTCCCGCACGTGACAACAGCTGTTCGACACAAACCCACAAGTCAGCAATGCACGGACACTGAACGAGAGCGTGCCGGACGGTTTCGCCATCCTGTGCGCATCTCGGACAGGTACGGTTGCTGGTAGCTGCTCCACTTCCCACCAACCACATGGTCCAGCTGGTAGAGTGCGGTGTGTGTCTGGCAACATTCCAGATAGTAATATTAATTGTTTCTAGGCACAAGGCCAGACATTTTGTGGGGAGGGGTCAGTTGATTAAATCTACACTAGTACTTGACTGGTACTTTGTTTATCGACCCCGAAAAGATGAAAGGTAAAGTTGACCTTGGTGGGATTTGAACTCAGAACGTAAAAAGTCACAACAAATGCCGCAAGGTATTTTGTCTGACGCTCTAACGATTCTGTCAATCCCGTCTTTGCTTTAGTGTAAAATAATAATTTCTAATGTTGGCACAAGGCCACACATTTTGGTGGTGGAGTAAAGTCGATAAGATGGTTCCCAGTAGATGACTGGTATTTATTTCATCGAACCAGGCCAGTTCACCGCCTTTTTTTTCCAGTTTAAATAATGGTTACTTACATAATCATAACGCGACATAATTTTATGTAGTGGTATAGTTGATTTACTTGACTGGTACTTATATTACTGAACTAGGAGAGATGAATGGAAAAGTCTATCTTGACGAGATTTGAACCAGGAACGTAAATGGACGTAAATTATAACTACAAAGCATTGTTGTCCGACGCGCTTTTGATTCTGCTAATCAAACCTCCGCCCCCCTTTTTTAATTGACAAATTCTTTTTCTAGCGAGATAACAATCGAATTTTACTCCTTTGGTCGACCTTGTATTATTAAATAGCCTTACAAGTTCTCTTTTGAACATGGCGCTTCTATTTCACCATATCACTTCCACCTTTTAGCTGCATTTCCGTTTCTTCATTTGAATTTACTGTTCCAGGAGAAATGTTTAAAATCTGTTGTTAACAGCAGATAAGATGCTCACAGCATATTCTAATCAATCATTTACAAGGGAGCCTCTGTAAGGTTACCCAGCCTTCTAGAAATAAGACTCTACCGTTTAAAAAAGCTAGGGCACATTCGATGATGTAGTCCTAGATACACTACGTCAGAAAAAAAACGGTTAGAAAAAGACGGTTACCGTTGAAACTCCTTTAACCATAACTCTTATCGATGCAATACACTACACTACATTAAACTCTACAGTGTAATACACCACATTAAACTCTACACTACACTAAACTCTACATTACAGCACACTGCATAAAACTCTACATTAAACTCTACACTACATTACAATACACTATACCAAACTCTACATTATATTACACCTCAATACACTACAATACATAAAAACTCTACATTATAATACACTACATTAAGCTCTACATTACACTACATTAAACTCTACACTACACTACATTAAAATCTACATTACGCTACAATACATTACACTGCATTATACTCTACAATACACTACATTATACTCTACACTACACTACATTAAAATCTACATTACGCTACAATACATTACACTGCATTATACTCTACATTGCACTACATTATACTCTACACTACATTAAACTCTACATTACGCTACAATACATTACACTGCATTATACTCTACAATACACTACATTAAACTCTGCAAAACTACACTCGAGTCAATGAGTGAGCGACTAGTCGGTAACTTGACATGCTAGAAGTAGCAGACAGCACTACCTCAAATCCCACCCTACCGTCTTTAATAAAGAACACATTGAATAATTTAGCCACAGTGGAAAATAAAGAAAACAAAAAGCAGACTTAATGAGTTAACATATTTAAATGTTTAAGGGGGGGGGGGATTGAAAGTCCTTTCTGGAACTTTATGGAAAGTTACAAATTTGTAGACTAACAGTAAGTCTTAGTAGCACAATTGACCCTACATGTATATGTATGTATGTATGTATGTGTGTATGTGTGTATGTGTGTATGTATGTATGTGTGTATGTGTGTATGTATGTATGTATGTATGTATGTACATAAGTGCTCAAGTATGCATGTCATTGCATGCATGATTTATATATTCTTTATGTTTATACGTGAGTATATGTATCTAATATAGGATAAACTTCTGAAATGTTTTACATATTTTCACATTTCCATTAATGGCTTGTAATTGTAATTTATTAATTAGCCACGTCCTTTCTGGTTTTGTGGAGCCGGGCATCTCAAGATCGGTGCTGAGGCAGTTTGTTACATAACCAAGTGCCCCAATAATTACAGGTATAAATCTAAAGTCATAGTCCAAGCTGAGTATCTGCAGATTTCTCATTAGTTCGGCATAGACGTGTTCTTTCTTTTTTATCTTTAACATTATGTTAACATCTACTGGGTAACTTGATTTCTACAAATTTCCACACATTCTTTTCTCAGTCACAGATTATTATGTCTGGTATTTTGTGGTTATATTTTACTGAGGCATTGACATGAACATTCCATCAGTATTCATTCATATTGTGAGTGAATATGCCCTCCACATCACTGTAACTTCTTATATTTTTATCTCCAGAACTATCCAATTTACGGAGTTCATTGAATAATGTTTTGGCCAGGACATCATGCTTCATAGGTAGATAGTATCGTGATGACATTTTCGGCAGCTGCTTATGATGCGAGTTATATCTTTCCTGTTAATTCTACTGAGCCTGCATCAGTTGTCAGGCCGAGATGTTTTAGCTGCATCCCTATCTCTTTTTTGCATCAGGTATTTTGATGTTATTTCTTGTTCCCGGATTGCGAACGCATACCCCTCAAAGTGAGAATTGATAAACCGATTGTTAGTCCAAGGTAGACTACTTTGGTTATCGATGTTACTGTCACTCTGAAGCTTTTTGACAACATAGCCATGCATGACCTTCTGTTGAGAAACAGAAGCCTTTCATCTGATGTTCTGTGGTGGTATAGCTGTGCAACTTCCCAGGGTGTATATCCCTCGTCTTCAGTCGGAGAATATTTTTCGAGGAGCTCCTTTCCAATTCCCATGATGCTATTTGCCCTATGCTTACAGTCTTGATCTATGGATACACTTCAACGTTTGGTGGTTAGTACTTGTTGTACTAAAAACATGATGTCACATTCAAACATTGTTTGAATCGATGTTAAGCTTCTGCCCCTTGTTTTCGTTTTAGGTAGCGGCTGTCAATATCACTGTTGTTGTGGAAATTTCTGGTGATGGTTTTAACAACAATGGTCCAGATCTGATCTAATGTCCAATTGGCTAACTCAAATGTCAACATGTGTATTGGTACAGCAAACACATTGTGGACCTCTGATTTATTGTATGCAGAGAGTTCTGAGGACCATATCTTTTTCATCCGGGTGTTATATTCCTTGGTTACGCGTTCTTTGTTACAAGTCCCATCATAAGATATATTTTCATCTATCCCTAGGTACCTGTAGCATTCCTCGTCAAATATCGAAAAAATAGTCACGCCATTGATAAAGATGTTAGAGTGGCTTGTAGTTTTCCCTCGTTTTACAATTAGGTAAGAACATTCATCTTGGCCAGCTTTCATCCCTATATCCTTTGAGGATGCCGTAACCAGGTCAAGGCTCTTCTTTATACCATTGATATTTCTGGAACATACATTTACGTCGTCCACAAAGAAGCTATGTCTCAGGTTGGTGTTTCTGTCTTCTTGTGAGCCAATTACGTACTCTTCAGATTTCTTCAACAAAAAGGATAAGGGACTCACTGCAAGTATAAACAACATCACAGAGAGACTGTCTCCTAGAAATATACCTCTGTGATACTTTATTTTATCAGTGACAATGCAATAATTTCTAGTATTTAACTTCAAGATAGTGGCCCAGGATGAAGCCAGATTGTCTATGACCTCGATTATGGTCCCTGAAACTTTAGCAAATCGGAGGGCCTCTGCATCCACGAGTAGGGAACAGAATGAAATTCTTTTTTGCTATCCAGCCCCAGACTGCAACCAAATCTCTCCTATACCATCTCACCTCTGACATAACAGTTTTGTTGATTGGAAGTTGCTCCGCCCATCCCTAAACATCTTTCTTCCCATGTGTTTATTTAGCTGTAATGATATTGTTACTATCACAATGATCCTAGAGGAATAGGTTCAGACGGGCTATATACATTTTATACATTAAATTCTGGCATGCAATTATTCGGTAGTTCTTCGCTATGTGAGAGGCTTTGATGTTTGGCATTAGACTTGTTTCTGCCAATGCCAACCAGCTTGGTATATTTATATCCCCATTGAGCGCTTGCTGGTAAAGGACAATAAAATACCCCCCCGATAGAAAGTCAGTTTTTTTTTGTACCAGTAACCGACTAGCAAGTCTCTTCCTGGTGTTTTCCTATCTTGAAGTTGTTCTATCACAATCTCGAGGGTATCACTATTGATACATTATGATGTTGGTGTAATTCAGGGACAAGATTTCTTCTAGCCACACTGCATTCTAATTGAACTCCTTTTTCTCACTCCCGAATTTCCTCCAGAATGAATCCGTATCTTCCTGAGAAGGCAACTTTTAATGACTGTCCCCTCATATCTCTGTATACTACTGAGTGATTTCGACTAAATTTCTTGTTAATTATTATTCTTTCAGTTAATCTCTTCTGATTTCAAAGTTTCTCACTGACAGCTTTTAACTCTTGATTGAGGGTCATTAAGTGTTCTCTTTTTACTATCTCTAAGCCTTGTTTCTATTTTATTTGTCAATTTTTGTTGATGAGAAGTGTAGCTGTTTGTTTTCATGTGATATCGCCATATAACTGATAGTCTCTGTTGTTGAACGATCTTGTTTTTTTTTATTTTCAAAATCCGTGGTGACATTTTTATTGTTTTACATTTGTTTACTTCTTTAGTACCATCAAGATTACTGCTTAGCAGCTGTGGGAAGCGCATATAAACAAGTGTTTATTTGCTAGAATGAAGGGACATTACTCTGTTGTAAATATTCCCTGCCTATATCAGTAATCACTGTCAATATTAACAATATTGACTGTGGGTTTCTTATGAATACTAGGCAAAGATGGTTTATCTTGTAGTGGGTGTTTTAAAAACGAAATAATCTTTTCTTGAAACATTTCATTAAGAATAAATTTCAATTGTTTAAATTCTTCGCACTCCTAGCTCGTAATACACTTATTACTGTGGTTCCTGTAATAGTCACTGACAGCTAGATGTGAAAGGTCAACCTTACTGTGAGGTAACATAATAGCAGTCGGAGTCAGGTTTATTGTTTCACGTGGTGTTGCCATGTGCGTTTTAGGAATATGTTCGTTTATTGTTGTTTGTGCACCGCTCACACTTTTGGCAATAACATTAAAATCATCAACCCTCCATTTACGTTCAACAAATGCTGCTTGTTGGCGTAATTGTTTTGTCGTGAAATAATTCAGTTCGTTCCAGTATATTTTCATTCTATTCATATAACCAAAAGTGGAATCTTTTTTGCCATTTTATAGCAATTATATAAGTCCTCATTGAGTTCATAACTTCATGTAAACTGCACTTTATAGTTACTCTCTGTCTGTCTGTCTCTGTGGCAACTAACCATGCTATTTACCAAAAAAATACAGGTTTTGATGCGGTAAAAGATTAGAGCGTTGCGATTGGTTAAAAATGACAGAAAAGTTCAATCTTTAAACGGTTGTAACTTTTTAATTAATAATTTCTGGAAAGATTACTTGTGATTTTTGTTATTGGCATTCAAAACCACATCCACTACATCTATTAAAACATTTTCAAAAGTAATTCCTGAAAATGTTCGGCCCAGACCGATAACTCACAAGATCCACTATCTTTACTGTTGCTACAGTGCGCTTAGAAACTCAGGTCCTTATCAGTGTTCCCTAGTGTTCTTTCTTTTTGACAACTGCTTCACAAATATGGTCCTTCTGAAGATAAGGGTATTTCGGAGTACCTGAGCCTAAATCTAAACACTTACCTGAGCCAACAAGTGTGACTCTGCGCAGTTGATGGAACTGCTAGAAATAGCAGCCAAATATCCCTCAAATCACATCATACGTCTTTAAAAATACACTATGCCTGAAAAAAAAAGAAATGGTCGCGACTAGAATGCTTTTTGTTATAGGTCCACTCAATCAGCGCCGAACTGGGGTTAAACAACAAGAACAATCTAAACACTTATATGTTCCTGCCTTCAAGAGTAATTACCCCCAGTTAGACCAAAAGTCGGGGATCTTTTTTAGGTAATAGCCCAAACTTTATTCAAGTCAAACGAAATTACCCCCAAACTTCAAAGAGAATAAAACAAGTCAGTTACTCTTAAAATTGTTGTATATGGTATACAAAAATTTGCTTAAAAAATATTTATTGGATCAATTAATATCAAGAAATAAAAAAAGTCAAACATACTGACTTAAGAAAAATGCACAAACAAAATTTATAAAAAGGATTGAAGAACTGAAGAATTTCGGTCAAAACATACCCACGTCAGGTTTGTGAAAAATAATGCTGCTTCATTTTTTTTATATAACAACATCAAAATCAAAACAATTTTAATGTCAGAGCAATTTCGATGCTGTCTTCAGAGTACATCTGATTTCTGTACTTTGTTTTTAAAAGAATAAGGATTAATCTGGAGAAATAAAAAGTTGATGACAAGAATTATTATCGATCAATTTTGAATTTCACAAGAATTAATAGAGGTCAATTTTCAAGTTCACAAAAATTATTATGGATCAATTTCCAAGTTCATAAGCATTAATCTCTATAAAAATACATAAACAAACATTCTGGAAAAAATAGCACATAAACAAAATTAATAAAAAACTAAAAAAAAACTGAAGAAATTCATTGAAAACAACTCCACTTTAGGTTTTGGAAAAATGATACTGTTTCATTTTTGATATAACAACATCAAAATCAGAGCTTTTTGATGTCAGATCAGCTTGGATGCTGTCTTCGGGGTCCAACCGATTTCGGTACTTTATTTTCATGTTCACAAGTGTAGAAAATCCTTTTTTTTTTACAAAGATAGGTTGTTGCAAAAGACAGCAGATTTTTTGCCGTTTCCACATGGGCAGTTTTCAAAGCCCTTGTAGCTTTTGGCATCTAGAAATATGAGAGATATGGCTTCTTCTGAAGTTCCATGAAGGTTTCATTGTTGGAACGAAGTTCAAGAAGTGTTTCTGCCAATTCTTCAGGTACATCAGCAATTTTACATTTGAATGGATTGACAACCCAACTGGCAGTATGTGATTCAGTCTCTTGAAAGTAATCAGAGAACCGCTGTTTGAGTTTGATGAGATGTCTTAAGGCTGCTATCTTATTTTGATTCACTTTCTTGTTCCAGTACAGAAGCTATGGTCTAAATGCTGAAATCGTTTCTTTGGCTAAAATGATATTGATGTTTTCCCCTTGCAATTCCTTGTTCAACGCATTGACATGCACACATATATCAGCTAATATGATAGTGAAACGGAGTTATTGAAAGTATCTACAAGTGTATGTTTTTGATCCATCAGAAAGTTCTTATATTTAACTGAGAGGCCAAACCCTATTGAGAACATCTTCCCGTGGAAAAGGATTCCTGAATATTCAGTCCCTCATCCTCATATAAATCACGAAAATCCGCGTGTTTAATGCATGCCCTTTGACAGTGTTGACAATCTTGATCACATCATTCATGATAGCTTCCTGTTCAAATTCCAACTGGTTCACAGTCAATGCCTGGCGATGGATTATACAATGAATAACTTCAATTTTATGGTTCTGCTTTTTTGCCGAAGCCTCAAAACAACTGACATGACCTAACATGGCTGGAACACCATCAACAGACACACTCCAAATTAACGCTAGGAGTTTTGAAATACACATCAACCTTGTTGAAGACATTAATTCCACGAGATCTGAAATCAAGTGGAAAACAGAGCAACATTTTTTCTTCAGTTGTGCCAGAACCTCTGAATCAAACATACACCATCAGTTGTGAATTGCTGCTGACATCTGTTGAGCCAGCAAGTTGTATAATACAAAATCTTTGCTCTCTTTGATAGACGAAATCACTTGTTCTCTCACATTTTATTCTAAGATAGAAATTCGCCCTTTTTAACTCTTGCAGACAAAGGCACTGAACCCAGTTGCATTAATTCTTTCTGGCCACATAATTTCTGTCATTTTCATAACTGCAGGTTTCACCAATTCTTCTCCAATAGTATGCAACTTCTTCTTTTGGGCAAGCAACAAGTCCACTTGAAAGCTAGCCCTTTAATGCTGAACGCTGATCAAATTTAGCTTTGTTATTTCTTTCTAATCTTTGCCTTTAGACAGTTATTTCCAATTTCTCAAAGTATTCCTGTAGTTTTAAAGAGAGGTCTAAGTGTAAATTGTTGAAGCGTTTCTTCAGCTAATTCTTTTTGAAAGACTCTGAAGTCAGTACTTTCAAACAGATGACACATTGTGGTTTCATTTGTTCTTTGTACTCTATTTCTGGGAAGCCATAATTGAGGAACTCTATCTGGTACTTCCGTTTCCTGATTGATGTCGTCTTTTCTCAAAGTTTGAGAGGAGTCAACTGATAACATTCTAAAAATATTAATAAATCTTTTTAGTTGAAATCATTAGTCGAAAATATTAAAAAATACATACATAAATATTTAAATGTATAACAAGAAACATTTATTACTTAATTTATACTTAGTATAGATAATTCATGTAAATATAGATTAAAAACAAAATATGCAGATAGAAATTTAGCACAAAGTATATTCATACGGGAAAAATTTGTTACATAGTGTTTATGAATATATCAAAACTATAAAATGAAAAAATAATTACTTATTTCAATACTTGGTTGGGTTTTCGACAGAGGTGACAACATCATTTCATAAGAATATGTTGAGCCAAATGAAATAAGTGCTTCGTTTTCTACATTAGACAAGTCGGGGGTATTTATTTTTAATTTACTATACCAATTTGCGCTTTTAGGTTTCCACCCTCACTATTATTAATTCTTGTTCCTGTGTTATCAAGGAAATATGTTTTATTTGACAGATTTCTTTCGAAAAACATTTACTTTTTTAATACGTTTTTAACATATCACCTTTGCCTTAAATAGAGAGAATAAGAATGTTACTTTAAAAAAATATCTATCAGGTATCATAGAATTAACATCCACTTTTAATCGCAGAATAGATTTGCAAAATGCGTAACACTTTTTTCTAAGAACATTTTTTTACTTCATCCTTGAATTCTATAATTTATTTTAAGAACTTTCCCACGAGATAACTAACGTACTTCTGTATGAAACAAGATTTTTATGCTGGTTTCTCATTTGATTAGAAAGTATTTTAAAGAATATATTATTTAAAATTAAACCTATTCAATATATTTTATTATTTAAATCTAAATACTGATAATTATATAAATTATCAAGTTCAGTTTTAAGTCTATAATTTAAGATAAATAACAAAATAAGGTAAAATAATCTCTTACTCAGTAATAAAACTCCATTTATTGTTTTACCAAAAGAGAAATGATATGCTTAAAACTTTTCATATAATAAATGGAAAATAAATATATATATAAATATAATCTATATAGAAAGTAAATGAATGAATTGAAGCAATTTTACTTTAAAAGAATTTAAATGTAATTGCCGACGTTATTATTTGCTCATTATTGTGAATTACTTTGTGAAACACTGTGAATTAGCTAACGCATCCTTAGGTGCGCGCCCACATTTTTCTGGAAGCTTCTGATATTTATGCCCAACAAAATGTTAAAAAACATTGATATAATTTTGTTTAATATCATACACTCACAGCAGTGGGTGTATAATATTCCTAAGGTGACGATTTGCTAATGGAACACTAATGGAAGTCTTGACACCCACACCTTTGAATGAGTCTCTGGTTATGAGAGGAGAGTTTATATGGTGACCCCTCTAAAGATAGAGGCGCACAAACAATGTTTGCCTGGGTAGGGGAAATAAATTTTCAAATTCTGGGAGGAGCCAGAGGAGCTAGAGGATTCGGGAGAGGAATAAAGGAGCTAGTGAAAAAAGTTTCCACTTTTTTAAAGAAAACTTTTCTAGGGAGAGCCTGGGGTGGAGGCTAGCTGAGCTCTAGATGCAGGCAGCCCTCCTAGCCCCAAATGTTCATGCCTGCTTCTCTTTATTTTTGTGCTGCGAATTTCCAGCCCCCCCCCAGGTCACTATACTCCCTCATCTCTCCTGACCTATAAAACTTTACATCTCTCCTTACCGACAAATATTTTGACTATCCCTTCCCATTCCTCAGAATCATCTTCCACCTGTCTTTTTGTCCATACCTATTCCAGATAAAATGCCCACTACTCCTACACAGCTTACATTTCTTTTTCCACCACCAACTTGTGTGATAATAATTAAAGGAAATATAATTTTTGTTCAGATTCATTTTAGCCGCAGCATTTTAAGCTATTGTTTGTTTTGCTTATCCTGCACTTTTCCTGCACTTCTTCATTTATTTAGCAATACATGAAGAATATTATTGCGAGTGCACCCACATTTTTCGTTCTAATAATATATTTTATTAATTGATAATCAGTTGTTCATCGGGTTTAAAAAATTATGGATGATTCAAAATGTAAAAACTAATCTCTTTTAATATCCTGGATAGACATAATTCTGGAACCACATCATTTATCTTTTTTATTTACTATTTTACATATGAGTTTGAATAGAAAACAATGATTACTCTCTGAACTTTTCACACTACTATTGACATAAAATTCTGTATATAATATACTTTTGATCTCATGGCCAGTGAAGGAAATGGGTATGGGAACGAGGTATACCAGGATTTATGCTCGGGAATCCCAGAGGGGTCCATTAGGGATGAGCAAAGTAATCTTTTGACAACCTTTTGATCTCTTAATTTAGCCTTAAATATGCACATTTATCCCCAAGAATGCTGTAATATACATGTTCATATCCAAGATCTTAAAAAAGTTCATGGACCTCACGCCATTATATGAATCAAATATTCATTATATCTCTTGCTTTTGATGAAGAAGCAAGCCAAAGGCTTCCCCATATTATCTGTAAGCAAATTTACATGCATGTTCACAGCTTCAAAATCTATAATCACAAGGGTCTACAAATACCTGTACTCAGTGGTGAGCTGCCATGTTCACAAAAGAAATAACATGAAACAGCCAACACTTAAAATGTGATACAAGCAAAAATGATTTATGGGTGTTATCAATAATGTATGTATCTGCGTAAGAGATGGTTCATGAACAAAAAAAATATATGACATGAGAAATTGTTGATGACAATAATTGGTAAGTCTATGTAAGAGAAAGTCCGTAAAGATTATGTTAGCCCTATCATTATGAACATGTGGTGTGTGTGTGTGTGTGTGTGTGTGTGTGTGTGTGTGTGTGTGTGTGTGTGTGTGTGTGTGTGTAGCCTACGCCGGCCAGGCCAGGTTAGGAGAAGTTGGGGGTAAGCTAGGCCAGGAAAGGCGAGGCCAAGGGAAGCCAGGCGTTCCAGGGCAAACAAGGCCAAGTCAGGACCGGTTACGGCATGCTAAGCAAGAAAAGGCGAGGCCAGGGCAAACAAGGCCAGGGTAAGCAACGCGAGCGCAAGTCAGATGAGGGCAGGACAGCTAGCCAGGACAGGGTAGGTCAAGACACAACCGGTCAAACCCAGCCAGATCCAGCTAGGCCAGGCCAGGGTGGGTTAGGCTACACTAAGCTAATCTAGGCGAGGGCAGGTGAGGCCAAGCGGGACAAGGCTAGGTTTACACCAGGCCGGGCTATGTTAGAGAAGCCACTCAAAGACAGGTAAGGCTAGTAGAGGTCAGGGGAGCCCAAGCAACGATAGTATAGACTAGACTAGTGCAGGCCAGACCCGGATAGCCTAGGCTAGGCCAGACTAAGCCATGTCAGGCTAGGCCAGGATTGGTTAGGCTAGGTCATGCTAGGGCAGACTAGACCAGGCTAAAGTAGACCAGGCTAGGCTAGCCCAGGCCAAACTAGGCCAGGTCACACCCCGCCAAGCAATGGTCCGCAAGCCAGGTCCAGGCCAGGTAAGGCCAAGCAAAGCCAGATGAGGCAAGGAGAGGCCGAACGAGAGGCCGAACGAGGCCACGTGACGCCAAGCTACAATAGCTTCGGCTTGTATAGCCTTCGCCGGCGAGGCCAAGTTAGGACAGTTTAGAGCACGCTAGGCTCAGCTAGGCCAGGAAAGGCAAAGCCAAGCTAGGCCAGGGGAGACCGGGGGAGAACAGGGGAGGCCAAGCGGGGTCCAGGGTGGGCTACTAAATAAATCTAGACAAGGCAATGCTAGAGTAGTCCAGCCCATTCTCAGCCAGGTGAAGTAATGCGAAGCTAGGTCAGCCATGCGAGGCCAGTCGAGACCAGACTATGTGACGTCAGTCCTAGCTATGTTAGGCCATGCAAAGCGAGGCCACGCGAGGCCAGGTCAAGCCAGTCAAGGACAGGCGAGGTCATGCTAAGGTGACCCCAGGTGAGCCCAAGCCACGATAGGCTAAGCTAGAGTAGTCCAAGCCAAGCCAGGCTAGGCTAGGCCAGGTAAGACCAGTCTAAGCGAGGCTATGCCAGGTGAGGCCAGGTGGAGACAGGTTATGGCAAGCCAGGCCAGGAGTAGCAATGCGAGGCAAAGTGAGGTAAGTCACGATAGGCTAGGTTAGACTAGTCCTGGCCAGGGCAGACTAGGCTAGGAAGTCTAGGCAAGACCAGGCCAGGCCAGGCCAGGCCAGGCCAAGCTAGGCCAGGCTAGTCGAGGTGAGGCTAGGCTAGGCTAGGCTAGGCTACGCTAGACCAGGCTAGACCAGGCTAGACCAGGCTAGACCAGGCTAGACCAAGCTCGGCTAAATCAGCCCAGGATAAGCCAGGCCACGCCAAGCAATGCCACGCAAACCGGGGCCAAACCAAATAAGGTCAAGCAAAGCCATGTGTGGCAAGGTGAGGCCGGCTAAGGCCAAACCACAATAGCCTCAGCTACCGTACGCTTGTATAGATGCACCGGCCAGGCCAGGGTAGGACAGGTTAGCATACGATAGGCCTAGACAGGCCAGGAAAGGCGGGGCCAAGCTAGGCTAGGGGAGGCAAACAAGGCCAAGTTAGGACAGGTTAGGGCACACTAGGCCTGTCTAGGCGAGGCAAGGCGAGGCCAATTCACGATAGGCTTGCTTAGACTACTTCCGGCCAGGCCGGCCAGGCAAGGATAGACCAGGTTAGTCCAAGCTAGGCCAGGCTAGGCCAGGCTAGACCAGGCTAGGCTAGGCTAGGCTAGGCTAGGCTAGGTTAGCCCAGGCTAGACCAGGCTCCGCTACATCAGGCTAGGTTTGGCCAGGCCACGTCAAGCAATGTCACGCAAGCCGGGGCCAGGCAAGGTAAGGTCAAGCAAAGCCATGTGAGGCAAGGCGAGGCCGACGGAGGCCACCCGAGTCCAAGCCACAATAGCCTTAGCTACGGAACGCTTGTATAGACTACGCCGGCCAGGCCACGCAAGGTCTGGATAGGCCAGGAAAGGCGGGGCCAAGCTAGACCAGGGGAGGCCTGGTGAGTCCAGGGCCAATGAGGCCAAGTTAGGACAGGTTAGGGCAAACACCGCCAAGTTAGGACAGGTTAGGTCCAAGAAAGGTGAGGCAAGGTGAGGCCAGGGAAAACAAGGCCAGGGCAAGCCAGGAGAACGCATGTCAAGTGAGGGCAGGCCAGGTCAGGTCAGGCCAAGCCAAAACAGGCCAAGCCAAAACAGGCCAAGCCACAACAGGCTAGGGCATGGTAGGTCAAACCACAACAGGCCAAACCAAGCCAGGTTGGGCTAGG
>JAOPJM010089533.1:0-21338 GCA_027124095.1 Muusoctopus leioderma
TCCGTCTACCAAATTCACTCACAAGGCATTGGTCGGCCCGAGGCTATAGTAGAAGACACTTGCCCAAGGTACCGCGCCGAAACCACGTGGTTGCGAAGCGAACTCCTTAACCACACAGCCATAAGCCAAATAGATTTGACGGAAAATTTGGGATACAATACTTCAAAGATTGAAACAAACACAAAACTGAAATCTCAATCAAGGCAACTAAAAATAAGTCAACATTCAAAACCCTTTTTCGATTCATTTCACGGGATTACAAAATAAATATAATTATAAAAAGAAACGAAAAGTAATTAATAAAAAAATACAAAACAATTCGGTAATGTGCAAAGGATGATATATAGGCTGTGGATTCAGATCCAGAAATCGACGGCTTCCGGAGATACCCGAACGTGGTCACATGAGTTTACGTTTACAAAGTGCGCAAGGTGAGAGGGTTTTCGTATGAAATGACATTCCAAACGCCACCAATAATAATAATGAGTTTCATTGTCAACAGGAATAGGTTTAGTTTCCTTAATTGGCTCCATAAAAACGATTGCTTGTTTGTTTGGAACCTTTGCTAATGAATTTGTTATTTTGTTGTTGATATTGCAATAAGATGAAACAAAGACACATAAAGTTCAGGCAACATAAATATGAACGTGAAGAAAATACAAATGAAAAAAAAAAACTCGAAGAGAACAAAAGACTGATAAGATTTAATTAGTAAATTCAGGAGAAAGAGTTGGGGGGGGTGGGAGAAACATCAAAATATGTTACTTACTTCCTATCGGAACGCATTGTTTACGTGTCGCCTATACGGAGAGCGTTGTTGACATAGACGATTAAGCAGACGACAGATAATGTTTTCATTACTAAATGTGTTTGTTGAGATGGCTTGTGTAATTTTTCATTAGAAATAAATACATTGAAGTCTGTAAGTCACGCTAAAGCAAAAATGTCTGACCGGAAGAAGAATTAAAGCGCATGTGCGAAAACAAAAACGAGGCTGCTCATCTGTTTCGTTGGAATGATGGGAAGAATATATTATATTCATTAATTGTACAATTACAGATAACAAAACTACAGAAAAACAACGAGAGTATTTATTTAATAAGGAAATAAGCCTCAATACAGAAAACAAACCTCTAAGAAAAAGAGAGTGAAAAGAAGACCTATTTTTCTTTCAACCAACAGTTTTTGCCTGATCGACCAGTTCACGTTGTATTACCGCAGTTTTACACTACGTTCGGTCGAAGTCGTTAGTTTCCGTGAGTTCAAACGTAACTTTACGCTCTAACCTACTTTATTCACGAAGACTACGACACAAGTTCAGAAGGACGACTTAAAAACACTAACAAATAAATCACTATTTCAAGGACAAGAGCAATGTGGCTTCCCTCAAAACATCAAAGATTAAAAAAACAACAAGAACAACGAAATGACACAAAGTCTCACATGACTTCGTTGGCTTGTAAGAAGTTCAATATATGAATTAAGTTGTTAATGTATGTCTCATTCTAGAGTGCCTCCATCTAAATGTGATTGGCTCATAAATATACACACATCCAGTATCTTGAAAAGCTCATAGGTAATGCATATAAAATGACCTTGAGGACATAACATTCATCAACACAAGCCAACAACAGAGCCTCTACATGGTTGTTTGACCTGCTAAATACAGTAACCAAATGACACCCTATCAAAAGGGGGGGGGGTACTAGATCAAGGGTGTCAAACATACGGCCTGCAGGCTGGATCCAGCCTGTGGCCATGTTTAGTCCAGCTCAATTTTATTTTTAAAATATCTATTATTAATTTTACATTTTAAAATATTCTGTAAAATATATATCGCTAGCACGTGTTCAGAGTTGGAGCCCGACTAGAGTCGTGATTAACACCGGTTCTGATTAGTCAAATCAGTGCACCTTAGGGAATTATCTCAACCAATGATAAATAAGCTTAGGAATCCATATAGTAAAAGATTAGACCTATTTCCCCTTCACTTTATCTATACATGCTGAGCCAAATGGAATTTCTTCTTCTTCAAATGTATGCATGTGTTAGTCTAAATCAGGAGTGGGCAGCCTTTTTCGAGAAGCAGGCCGCATGAGACATGGCTCATTATCAGGTGGGCCGCACTACTAAACAAATTCAAGGTAATCCTTCGTTAGGCGAGCCAATCAGAAAGCACCGCGGGCCGCATGCGGCCTGCAGTTTGCCCATGACTGGTCTAAATGGATAGGGTCTTTAGGAATAATTGTCCTTATTCAGGCCCACAAGATATAGTTTATACTTCAATCTGGCCCACAAAATCGAACGAGTTTAACACCCCTGCACTAGATGATGTAGTCTTGGGTGTATTGTGCAAGGGAAAAAGTGTGGAAGGTTACGAAGGTCTTTGGTCATAGATAGATCTGCTAATATTACCATTTTTATAATTATATTTTCTTGCACTAATTCTATATAAAAAAAAAAATAAGGATAAACAAACTGCAGCTTGCACTATGCATAGGTGAAAATAGCCTGATAAGACAAACTTGTAATTACTCCCATTATTGGACACTGATGTGTCATGAAACACATTCCAATAGTTTTGCACCACATTGGTATGCTGTGAACACCTAGGATGGCCTTGTAGCACATTGGTATGTTGTGGAACACCTAGAATGGCTTCACAGCACACTTGTGTGCCAGGAAACACCTGAAGTAACTTAGAAGCACAATGGTGTGCTGTGAAAACCTAGAAAGCCATGCAGCAAACTGTGTGATGTGGAACACAGTTTGCAAACCATCGCGTTAACAGTATCCACATATTACTCAACAACTCCTGCCTCCTGGACTCTATGGCACTTCAAGTCAGCTAATTGGTTGGAACTCAGCCAATTCTATGCTAACTATCCCTGGCAGCACGTGCTTTTCCCCTGACCCACCAGAAACAGCTGGACAGGTGACTGAAACAATCCTTCAAGGCATATCCCTCCACATCCCACAAACAACCAAGATACCAGGCGGTACACTCATAGATGTGCTGCAGCAGTCCAGGCAAAGAACATGGCTTAGAACACTTGGAGAAAATCACTCACTGCTACAAACTGGATGGCTTTTACCCAGCACCGCAACTTCTGTAAGACCATCATTGGAACCACAAAGGATGCTTTTGTGAATTACACTGTCTGCAAGCTCTTCTGCCTCCCAAACTGAAGTGGATCCTTTTGGTCTTTTTTTGCTAAAAGGATCTCAACCAACTTAGTGGAATCCTCTTTTCCTCCACTTCTCAACCATGATAGTTCTGAAGGCAGTATTCCTATGGTGAAAGCCTCCATATTGTGTTGCCCACTTTGCATCCAACTCCACACTGCATAAACTAGGTAAATCTCCACCAAAGCAATCCTTTCCACTCCACCAGGCTCGCCACCATGGCAATTGAGAAAGCACCTCCAGTCATTTTAAACCAACAAGGCCACCAGCCCTAACAATGTCCTTTCCATTACCTTCAAACAATGTGCTCCAGAGGTAGTCTCTATCCTTGCCAAACTATTTAATCTCTCTCTCTCTACAGGCATATATCTTAATCCTTGGAAACACGCTACAGTGTGTCCCATTCCAAAGAAATGCAACCCCTTTGACCCTACCAACTACTATCTTATCACACTCACTTCCAACATCTCAAAGGTGATGGAGACAGCCATTAACAACAACCTTCTCCAATAACTTGAATCTCTCTCCCACCTTAATGACCACCAATACAGCTTTTGTAAAATCAGGTCTACTAGAGTCCTACTCTTCTATGTCACTAATCAGAGGGTTCTTGCCCCCGAGAAATTTGGTGAAAACAGTGTTGTTGCCCTCGACATCAGCAAAGGATTTGACTGTATCTGGTACTTTAATCTCTTGGCAAAACTGACAACCTATGGGCTCCATCTGTCTCTTGTCTCTTGGATTGGTAGCTTCCTGTCAGATCACATCATTGAGGTGTATGCTGATGGAGTTCTTTCTGACACACACTCTATCAACTCTGGTGTGCCCCCAAGGTTCAGTTCTTAAAAAACGACACATTGGATAATGTGGTCCTGGATTCCCTGCACATAGGAAAAAGATGGGATGGTCATGGCTGGAATGCCATTGATCATAGGCCGACCTGGGGCTAAACAACAACAACAATAAAGCTTACTCCTACGCAAATGATACCACCCTTTATTCTTTCCTAACCTTTTGCACCCAAGTGCAACAGAGATACCTCATGTCAAACCTTCATGAACAAAGATCTCAAAAATACCCTTCACAAAGACACAATCACAACACTTATCAAGAAAATATAAGTGCACGCTATCCCAACTGAACATGAACAGCATGAAACTAGAACCCTCATGGTCGCTACAAATGCTAGGCCTCACCATTACTGAGAAACTCTGCTAGCGAATGCACATTCTCACATAGCAAAGACTAGTCTTCCTCTTTCGAACCAATAAATACTTCAATCACAGATCAACTACTAACCCTCTACAAAGCTCAGGTGAGACCCATAATGGAGTACTATTCCCACATCTGAGAGGTGCTGCTGCTACACATAGACATCCTAGACCACTTCCAAAGAAAGGCCACTCAAGTGATTGGCATCAAGTCACTCACCAACACATTCAAATCTCTGGCCCACAAATGTGCTGTCGCCTCTCTCTTTTCTACCACTACAGCAGTGGCCTCTGCTTCTCAGTGATGGCTGGTCTAATGCCACCTCCCGATTCGCTTGTCTCTCCTCCTCTTGTTACCCATATTGTGTACACCCACCCACTCACACACAATCTTTCCTCCTCAGAAAGTCGGCCTCTGGAATTTCCTCCCAGCACAATTTTCTGCTGCCATTGACTTGCAACTGTTCAAGAGGGATGTTAATTATGATCTCACTAGTCTTGACTGGCCTGCAAAGGCCAGAGGCACAACTCCTTCCTCCAGACCAAAAAACCAAAAAAGTATAATTCAATCGAATGTGTGACCTTTACATGACAAAATACAATGAGGATTGGGATACAATGCAAGAAGGATTCAAATAGATACAAAACTGAAGAGTCAACCAATATAAATGTCTCAGGGGTAACTGAGAAATATTCAAATCATATTTTTTTTAAATATACTTTTTTGATTTATTTCACTGGATTACAAGATAAGAGAATCCCATACTCTACGGTCTGAAACAGAAATTCTTTAGAACAAATACTTGACGGTGAGATTCATTGTTTTTTGTGCAAGCACCAAAGTGTAGGTGGCAATATTCAATAAAATTTAATATAATTTATGAGGCTGCGTGGTTAAGAAGTTCACTTCGCAACCACGTGGCACCTTGGGCAAGTGTCTTCTACTATAGCCTCGGGCCGACCAATGCCTTGTGCGTGGAATTGGTAGACAGAGACTGTAAGAAGTCTGTCGTATGTGTATATATATATATCTTGTCACCGCTGAACATTTATCAATCGGCCGGTGAATTTGTTTACGTCTCCAAATAACAAAATACCTGGCTGTTCGATAGTTCAGTGGTAGGATTCCCATACTTAATCAGTATGGTTGGTGACAGGAAGGGCATCCGACCGTAAAATTCTCCCTCAAGAAATCTCCGTCCAACCCATGCTAGCATGGAAACACAGACGTAAAACGATGATGATGATGTATTATTGTTTAGGGTTTTGGTTTCGGTTAGGGTTACAGTTGATGTAATCCTGTTCATAAACGATTTTAGCTTTTAGGGAGAGCAAAGTTCATTTCTCATTGTCAAAGTCAACATCATCATCCACATTTTACGTCCGTCTTCCATACTGGCATGGTTGGGCGGGTGATTTCGGCCCAAGTCGATTCCTGATTGGAGTCACCACTCTCCTAGACAGATGATCGTCGGCCCACGTCTCAGTCGTATGTTTCATTTGGCTTGGTTTCTACGGCTGGATGCCCTTCCTATCACCAACCACTTTACATAGTGTACTGAGCGTACTATTCTCTGGTACTATGTTCTGGGTTGTTGTTGTTGATCGTTTTTACGTCTGTGTTTCCACGCTGGCATGGGTTGGACGCAGATTTTCGAGGTAGTATTTTATGGCCGGATGCCTTTCCTGTCACCAACCATACTGATTATTTTAAGTATGGGAATTATATCATCGAACCGTCAAGCGGCCGGACATATTGTTTTATAGAGAACGTAAACAAACGTCACCGGCCCCCTAAGCGATAAGCTATGGTTGTTGGATACTTTCCACGAGACATAATTTGAAAAGCTACTAAACACGGTTGAAGAGTCCGCTAAAAAAGACGGGATAGTCATGGTTTGGAACGCTTTTGCCGATACTAATTTGAAAAAAAATTCTGATTCCTTAAAAAAAAAAAGATGGGATAGTCACAGTTGGAACGAAATTTGAAAAAATTTCTGATTCTTTAAAAAAAACGAGATGGTCACGATTGGAGCTTGTGCTGAAATTTCTTTGCGCATGCGCAAAAACCCAAAATAAGTATTTGTTTTGAAATTTTTTTGTTTCGGACCTTGTATTGAAATTTTTTTGCTTCGGACCGTAAAGTACGGGATACTTCAAGATAAATACAACTGTAAAATGAAACACGAAAAAAAAACAAGAAAAATTCGGTAATTTGCAAAAGCTGACATATATATATACATTCTTACGGAAAATTTGGGTTATGGTGGATTCAGATCCAGAAGTCAACGGCTTCCGGATATACCCGAACATGGTCACATGAGTTTACGTTTACAAATGAGGCACGGTGGGGGAGAGGGTTTCGTATGAAATGAGATTCCAAACGTAACCAATAATGAGTTTCATGATCAACAAGAATATTATTATTATTTTTTTCTTATTTGGTCCAACAAACGATTGCTTGTTTGTTCGGAACCTTTGCTGATCAATTTGTTTTTTTGTTGTTCAGCGAATAAAAAAGCACATCATAAATACGAACATAAAAGAGAAAGAGAAAGAGAGAGACTGAATATGTTACTTACTTCCTGTGGAAAAGGATTGTTTACGAGTCGCCAATGAGAATGTTGTTGTCGCAGACGACAGATAATGTTTTGTTACTTTAACTTCATAACAAAGTGCGTTTTGTGCAGTTTATCTATATAATTTCTTTTTCCTTAAAATTAAGTAAACCTCCGTAACTTACGGAAAGCAACAATGTCTGACAGGAAGAGAATTAATGCGCATGTGCGAAATGAAAACGAGTCTGATCAGCCTCGACTTGGTTGAATCACATGAGGAATATTATAATGAGTAATTATTGTACATTTTCTGAATAGAAATAATGGCAATACTACAGGAAACGGACAAAAGCAATTATCTCAAAGGGAAAGAAAGCTTAATAGAGAAAAAACAAACCTCTCAGAAAAAGAGAATAAAAAAGAAAAAATCGACCTATTTTTATCTCAGCCAATAGTTTTTGTTTGATCGACCAGTTAACGTGTTATAAACGCTGCCTGTGAGTTCAACCACACGTTTGCGCTCTAGCCTACTTTATTCACGAAGACCACGACACCAACAAAGAAAGACGACTAAAACACTTTATACCAGATATGACACAAACGAATAAATCACTATAATGACGAGTGCAAGGAGACTTCACTCACAATGTCAATTTATTTCTTTAAATAAAAACATGAACAGCAACGGATTGACACAAAAGCTCACGTGACTTCGTTGGTTTATTTGTATATTTTATGTTTGTTTTATTTTTTCTATTTTTGTATACTTGTAACTTGATAATATATATGACTCATATCCTCTAACAAGTATTAGTCCCCAACCACTTCGTACCAATAAATAATACTCAATTATAATACCTATTCCAAACAAAATCCCTATAAACACATGGACAGATATCTAACCCAAGACATTAACAACTAAAACTACTAAGAACACTTAAAACATATGAACAAACTGACGGGGACTGCAACACCAAACAGACAACATTTACAGAATTACAATTATGCAACACATGGATATTCCGATCATCAGCCTCATTCTAGAGTATCTACATCTAAATCTGATTAGCACTGAAACAGAGCGTTATTTAAGATGTTATGAAGAATACTGATGTTGCTGTTTCAGCCCATGTCAACAGAATTAAGAGCCCTGGTTGGAAATTCACCTCACCACTCCTCCACGCTGGCTGGCAAAAGTTAAAGTGTCGTGTTATTTTTGTTAAATTATACATTATACTGTCGTTTTACGTCAGTTTTCCATGCTGACATGGGTTGGACGGGTGATTTCGAACCGAGTCAGTTCATGTTTGGAGTCACCACTCTCCAAGACGGGTCTGGGAACCACGTCTCACTCATGTCTCATTTGGCTTGGTTTCTACGGCTAGATGCCCTTCCAATCACCAACCACTTTACAGAGTGTACTGGGTGCATTTATCGTGGCACCAACACTAGAAAGGTTGTTATGTCCATGACATAACTGAAGAGTCCTCTCTACCATATGTTTTTCGTTCGATTGCCAACCACTTTACAGTGTACTGGGTACATTTTTTCGTGGGACCAACACTAGAGAGGTTGTCATGTCCACGATATGACTAGAGGGTGCTCTCTACCCTATGCTGTCTCCATTCGGCTGTCAACCACTATACCAAGTGAACACTGCATTTTATTTTATTTGGCACCAGCACCGGGGAGGACATAGTCTCTGCTCCTCGAGGGTAAGTGTGACCCAGGAATGTGAACAGTTGGGTTGGGTGGTGAGAGGGGGAGGCGATGGATTCTTAATAATAGTAAAAATAAAGAAGTAGTAATAATAAAGACTGTATAAAACGAAAAATTGAAAAACATGTTAATGTAGTTTAAATACCAAAAGCAATAGCTAAATATGAAAAAGAAAAGACATGCACACCCCCTCAAGTACACGCTACAACAGGGAATGCTGGCATTGCCCTCTAAACATTACAGAGGCAGCCCAAAACACAGCATTTCTGCAGGTGATAGCGAAGCTGAGATGCTGGAACAGCCAAGCACCCTTGCAAGCATCACCTGATATGTGAGTAAGACGAGCTGCCAATGATGACAAAAACTTTGTTGTCAGCGGCCCAGCTCATTTGAACGACTTGAATTCCACGGGCTGAAAAATGTAATTTACTAACAAATTATGGTAGTTTAACAATTTATTCTGTTCGGCCATGGATGCAGAGATCCTCACCTCCACCGCAGCATTTAAGATGTGTGATGGAGCGAAAGAGTCGCTGACAGTGGCATTTCATATGAAGCATCTACCTCTAGTCCAGGGGCAAAGGGTAAGTCTGTTGGGCCTGTTCCCATCGACCCTGAACAATCCAACTGGCTCCAAAATTGAGGGGATATTAAATCTGGCTAGGGCCCATTTTGTAATTAAGTTCAACTCGGTGTGGCAAGCGATATGACAAGCCATGAACAACACCGGAATCGAGGGGCTTGCCACATTGACACTTCAATCCTGCACAGACATCGACCCCAACTCTGAGAGCGATAGAGATGTGGAGCTCATCTGGACGTAGTAAGATGTTTGCCGCAGGTAAAGCGTCAACCCAATCTCCAGAAAATTTGGCACTCGCAGAAAGTAGTCAACACCTTGAATATTGATCAGATTGATCAAAAAGAGAGTCGAAAATATATTTCAACAGTAGATTGTCCCAAACTCTCCGAGTCAATTTACCCTGCTCTAGAACTGACAAACCGAGCTCCCTCCACTGTAGTGGAGCTTCATCTACCTCCATGTTGGAAAGGAGAAGATGTTGCCCACGAAAGAGGAGCAAGCATCAGTGGAAGAAAGGAAATAGAGGAGAGATAGAGAAGATCATATACGTAAACCTAGACCCCACCCAAACCGTTTGGGAAACGCAGCCTAATCGCAGGATTATGGAGAAGTTTAACATAAGCTAGACTTTAGAGTTCCTCATAGATTAAGTTGTCAAAGAGTTGCAGGGATGATGAGACCCTAAATGAGGGACTAACTCTAAGGATGTGTAGTAACATGGGGATCGATAGATAATTCCTAAGGATATAAAACCTTGATGGGGCTCAATTACATCAATGTTTTTGAGTAATTGTTTCAGGTTTGACATCTTAATGAGAAAGGTGGGCTCAAAAGCAAGATCAGAAATTGGGGATGCGAAGGAGAACTGTGTTGATGGGAGAAGGACCATGATGGAGGGGAAGAATTCGGTGAATAGATCCACCATAGACTGGTGTGAAACAGGAGTTAGAATCCAAAGTTCACATTTAGAACCGTTAACTTGAAGGCCCCTACAATCAAGCACCTCATTCATCAACTTCGCTGTAGTGAGGACCCTATCTGGGGTCCTCACTAAGCAAGCATCGTCAAGGTATCAGACATTTAAATCCAAGTCAGACCCCAGCCTAGCAATATCATCGATACCTACTGTGAATAAAGCAGGACTGAAGTGGTCACCCTGTTGAACACCTGAGGTGGAAAGAATGTACAGGTCAACAAAGAAAAAATGGGAGGGCTCTTGATAAGCCTGCCAAGCAAAATGGTATAGATCTGGAGCCTTCTCTTCTACTGAGATGAGGATGACATCACACCTTATTGAATTGAAGGTGTTCTTTAGATCAAGTTTGAGAACAGCCTTGGGGACCTCAGAAGGAGTGTTCAAACGGACCCTGGCCATAGTTAACATCAGTCCAAGGTCATAATAGATATTAATTCTTTCTCATAATAGATATTAATGACAACAATATTAGTAGGCCATTACATGGTTGCTCAACCTGCTAGAAATAGCAACCAAATTCCACTCAAATAATACCCTATAGTCTTGGGGAAAAAAGGCTGCATTCGATAAAGTAGTTTGGGACACATTATGCCTAAAAAATATAAAAAACGAGATGGTCACAGTTGGAATGTCTACTCAATCAGCCCCAACTTTGGAGATTAACAACAATGAACCAAAATAAATATCTTTGGCTGAAAATATTCACAGTTTCAGAGCCGGGAACATGTGAGGATTAAAAAATCATTATTATTATTACTAGGAGAAACGAGGGTGGTGGATTGGCTGAATCGTTAGCGCGTCGGACAGAATGCCTTGCAGTATTAGTTCTGGCCCGCTACGCTCTGAATTCAAACCCCGCCGAGGTCAACTTTGCCTTTCATCCATCTGGGGTCGATAAACAAAGGACCAGTCAAGTACTGGGGTAGATTTAATCGACTTACCCTTCCCCTAAAAATGTCTGGCTTTGTGCCAATATTAGAAAGAATTTTTACTAGGAGAAACAGTGCTCTCCAGGCGACCACCTGGAAGGTGGTGTTTCTCTTAAGTTACATAAATTTAACTTTTACCTTTGCAAAAGCTTCCACTTTTAGTGATAGTGTTGAATCCCTAACTAACCACAACGTCCTATGATTAAAGACATGATTTAAGTCGTGAACATCCTGTCTTCTTTTTTTTTATTGCTTCAGGAATATCTAGGAGTACATTATCTAATCTGACTTTCTTTGTTGTTGTTCTTTACCTCCATATCATCCCTGATTTAGCAGGTCTATGATTGAAGACATTGAAGCCATGACCATCCCATCTCTTTAGGTATAGTGGATGAGGGACTAAATTACCCAGTGTGTTCTTCCTTTTTTTGAAACAAGGTAGGCTGTGATTTTTTTTTTTTTTTTTACTGCTTCGTCTGGAGGGAAGGCAGTACCTATCACCCTTTTTCATGGCCTCCTAGACTGGTGGGAGGGAGGTAGGAAAGTATCCTCAGACCAGAGACCTGGCCGAATGCTTGCAACAGAGTGGACTCTGCTAAAGGCACCCAAGGGCCAGGTGGTGGTGTTAAACTGGGCGACGGATCAAGTCTACCATGCAAATAGGCCATGGCGGGATTTGAACTTAGAACACAAGGAGCTGGAATAAATACCGCGAGGCATCTCATTCGACACTGTAATGATTCCACCAGTCAACTGACCTAGACTAGTACTTTATTTTATCTACCCCGAAAGGATGAAGGGCAAAGTTGACCTTGGTGGAATTTGAATTCAGAGTGCAGTGAGCCAGAAGGAATACTGCATGGCATTCTGCTCAACACGCTAATGACTGCCAACTCAATGCCGATTTGAGGGAGATTGCATGTGATGTCATCAACCCATCATTGTTTACAATGTCAATATTCATATAGACCATGTAGTGACACGAATGACCTATCCTACATACTCAATCATTTGCCAGTGTGTATGTGTTTGTGTCTGTGTTAGTGCATGCTTTGCATTTCAAACCCAGAATAAGGTTCAGTAGATAAGTTGCAGACAGTTTTTCGTGCCCTGTTTTTGAGCCAAAAACTGCAACTTATCTATGAGTATATATGGTGTGTGGCCCAGCACATACAGACATTAGTGGAAACAGCTGTTCAACAGAGAGGACAGCTGACTTTGTTCCAAAGACAGAGTACCCATCTTATATGAGCTATGTCTGCAGGTAATGGTGCCTAAACATAGACAGACATTTTCTTATTTACCCTCAATGCTCCAAAACTGTATCTCAGAACCACAAAGTAGTACTTGGTATAATGCAGTTTTGTATTGCTTTCAACCAGCATGGTGATGTTTTGTTGCTGCTATAAATGGTTATGTCTTGGTAAAAGCAGTACAAGCCTTATCAACACTGTCTCTATTTCCTTCATTACAGTACCAGCAAAAGTAATGAAAATACCAAGGTACCTGAATTTGTCAGCCACTTCAAGAGATTTAGAGGTTAGAATTAAGTTTCAGATGAACTCAACCCTAGTCCTATAGCAATACTTTGAATTTTTAGAATACTAGTGCATTTGAACCACAGAACTTGTCACTGGCAGTATCAGTTTTGGCATAGGCATGGCTGTGTGGTTAAGAGGTTCACTTCGTAACCACGTAGTACCGGGATCTATTCCACTATGTGGTACCTTGAGCAAGTGTTTTCTACTATAGCCTCAGGCCGACCAATGCTTTATGAGTGAAATTGGTAGGCGGAAACTGTATAGAAGCCTGTCGTATATACATATAAATGTATATATATGTATGTGTGTGTTTGTGTCCACGAAGTCTTGATTGTTGATATTGCTTGCATGCCGGTGATCGTATGTTTACATTCCACGTATGACAATTGGCTGGTGGATTAGCTATTCAACAGTTAAAGATCTGTGGAAAAACTACCCAACTTACATATGTAAGGGTTGGTGACGGGGGGGGGGGATCCGGCCGTAAAATACTGCTCCAAAAATAAAATTCGTCCAACACATCCCAGCATGGAAAACAGACATAAAAACAATGATGATAATGAAAGTGCACCTCAAATTAAGAGGTGTTGCTATTCAACTTGTCTGATATATCTAAGTCAAGCTACATCATCTGTACATTCATTATTAACTACTTTATCTCTTTGGATTAATTCTGGAAATGCAAACAGTGAAAAAAAAAAAAATAGTTTGTTTTGATTCAGATCAATCACAAAGCTGAAACAAGTATGGTGGGGCAGAACAGCAATACAAGTTTGGATGATGAACTCAGACAAGATTCCTTGTCCATGTGTAGAAATATTCACTTGTTAGACTAGTGATTCCTAAAATTTTACAACTGGCAGAACAATGTAGTACTTTTGTTTGTCCAACCAGCAAAAAAAATGAAAGAAAGAAAAACAAAAAGGTGTATTTTCTAATTTGAAACATGAAATACAAGAATTTATTTATATACAACATACACAAATATCATCACTTCAAAACTTAACAGTTAATTGAAATGAAAGAAATATTTTATTTTTACTATATTTTTACAAATTAAACTACTTAACCCTTTTGATACCAACCCGCATGAAGCCACCCCTGGTTCTATGATAAAAACTATTTACTTTAAAGTGTTCATATTTAAATTTAAACCTTCCATTATCATTTTATGTAAGAACTTTTTGTTAAGTTATATTCCAAACACCAACTTAATAACGAGAAAGTTATTTGTTTTACTAAATCCCTCCAAATTCTTGATTATTTTCAAAATTAATTGAAAATCATAGGCAGTGTATTTCATTAGTAACGAACGGGTTAATATAGTAACGAAAGGGTTAATGTAATACATAAGTTTGATATTCAGGGGTTATTCCCTGAATATATTAAGTCATGTTTAAAACAAACCAGACTCTCCTTTTCTTTTCAACATTAATATATTTTCACCCTCTCTTTTTTAATTTTTCCTTCATGAGTAATTCAAATCTAAACTTATCAACAATAAATCATGGAAAACTGTATAAAAACTTTAAAACATGATTACAGATTTCAAGAAATTGGATTAACAGACATCCAGAATGTGATAAGAGGAATTTTAGCAGATTTCATCTTGAGACTAAGCTCACTTGAAATAGTTACTAGCTGGTCTTAAGCCAGTAATATATTTTATATTAGCATGGGGTATCAGCAAGAATATACTTAAATTATCATGCTATATTCTATTTAACCAAATTTTATTTTGAAATATCAACAGCTTATATGTAAGCATGTTTCTATTTTGCCCTCGCATTCTGTTCAAAAACCTAAATACTCCTGCCCGATAAACTAGCTTGCCACACCAAATTTCACTACTGAAATATTCAAAAATATTTTTCTTTCTTAGGGCTGAAAAATTGTTTTAGCTCATGTTACAAAACTGAACATAAGTTAATACTTTCTCCCATGCCAGCCACATTACTTCTGTATTTCTCAATCATGATGGTTCTGTAAGCAGTGCTCTCATGGAGAAAGCCTCCATATTTGCTGCCTGCTTTTCATCCAACTCCTCCACACTGCACACACTAGGTAAATCCCCACCTCCAAAACTATCCCCTTCACTCCACCAAATACACCACTTTGCACACATACATGGAAAGTGCAAAAGCCCCTCTGGTCGCCTCAAACCATTAAGGCCACCAACCCAGAGAATGTCTCTTCTATTACCCTCAAACAATGCACCCCAGAGCTAGTCCCTGTCCTCACCAAATGATTCAGTCTCTCTCTCTACAGGAATATATCCTGATCTTTGGAAACACTCTACAATGTATCCCATTCCCAAGCAGAGCAACCCCTCTAACTCTGTCAACAATCGTCCTATCGCACTCACTTCAAACATCTCAAAGGTGATGGAGACAGCCATTAACAACAACTTCTCCAATATGTTGACTCTTTCTTCCTCTTTAATGACCAGTACTCTTCTATGTCACTCCCTGCTGAGCTGTCACTCTCGAGAAATTTGGTGAAAACAGAGTTGATGCACTCAATATCAGGAAAGTATTCGATCATATCTGGCACACAAATCTCCCAGCTAAACTGCCTGTGTATGGGCTCCATTTATCTATCATCTCTTGGATTGGTGGCTTCCTGTCAGATTGCACCATCATGGTGGGGCTCTCTCTGACCCACACTTTATAAACTCTGGTGTGCCCCAAGGTTTGGTTTTGTTCCCTTACGCACTTACTCCCGAACAACAATGAGCTACTTGCCATCACTTCCAACAATGCCCACTCCCACACAAATGATGCCACCCTTCCTTCCTCCCTAATCTTCTGCACTTAAGTGTCACCCACATACAACATAGACACCTCCCACCAAACCTGCACTGACTCCATGAACAGAGACCTTGAAAACATCCTCCAATAAGGCCTCCTTCAACAGCACAAAAACACAATCACTATACATATCAAGAAAACATCGTCAACCCCCCACCAATCATGAATAGTACGCAACAAGAATCCTCAAGGTTGCTACGCTTTACCATCATTGAGGGTCTCTCCTAGTGAACACATGTCCTTAACATAGCAAATACTGCATTACAAAGACCAGCCTTCTTCTTCAAGGCAAGAAAATACTTCATCTCTCAACAACTACTAACCCTCTAGAAAGCTCAAGTGAGACCCACAATGGAATACTGCTTCTAAATTCGGGATGGTGCTGCTTATATACACAGACATCTTAGACCATATCCAAAGAAAGGCCACTCAATTGATTGGCATGAAATCACTCACTAATACACTCCAACCTCTGGCCCACAGATGTGCTGCCTCCTCTCTCTTCCTTTTCTACTGATACTACTTGGCCTTTGCTCTTTAGAGCTGGCTGGTCTCGTGTCACCCCCATTCAGGCTCAATCATCTCTCATTGTTTTGTTACCATATTGTGTTTTCTCTGTAAGCCCTTCACTAACTACAATACCTAATCCTTCCTCCTCAAAATGTCAATCCTCTGGAGTTTCCTCTCTGCATATTTTACCTGGAATCCTTGATGTGCAACTGTTCAACAGGAACGTTAACTTGCATCGATCTCACCAGTCTTGGAGGGCCTGCAAAGACTACGGGCACACTGGTTTCCCACAGACCAAACCAAAGAAGGATTTCTTGATATTAACATGTCATTAAGGAAAAGACAACCTGTTTTTTCTGGAGGTGATTTCTCAAGATTATCTCCCTTTCTCATTGGGGAGCTACTGCAGTCGACACTTGGGGTTTGTTTACTTCCTCCTTAAGTGGAGATAATTTCAATGAATCAAGAATTTTTTCTTGTACAGTATTTAGTATACCTTTTATCAGTGTATTTAGTATACTCTATATCACATTATATATATACATATGTGTCTCTAATCCTTATTATGCATACTACCCTAGCTCATGGTACCTGAATTAACACTAACAACAACAACTATATGGACCCAACCCTAAAAATCATGAACTATTTTCCAATCAAACTTTACACACAAAAGTACCGAGGACAATCACACTCCTGGGACACATTCCTTACAACTGCAGGGACCGCAAACCCAACTAAAACAACTTAACAGAATTACCAAAACAACCTTATTGCACACACACACACACACACAAACACACATTCACACAAATATCCCTACACCAAAATCAATTTTAATCTTTTGAAACTGCTGTTCGCTTCACATATCAAACATGAATGACACATTATTAGGTTCAGACTATCAACAGAGCACTCTGTTTCTGCAAGCAGTCAAATTTTCTAGGAAGATTAAACCGATGCTTCTTCAGGGGAAGGCACAGAATGAACAAGAAACACAAATACTACTATACATAAATATGCCAAGCTGTGTCAGCTGGACATCTATGACGGAGAGCAGAAACTTCTGAAATATGCATCAGGTCATTCTAAGGGTAAATCTTAATACTTTTGGGAGTGGGGTGAATTGTACCCACCCACTCCTTTGAACACTGCCAAAATTTTAAACAATTAAAAAAAAAAAATTAATTATACATTTATCCTTCTAATATATAATTTCCCCACAAGGTACAGGCATGGCTGTGGTTAAGGAGTTTGGTTCTCAACCACGTGGTTTCGGGTTCAGTCCCACTGCGTGGCACCTTGGGCAAGTGTCTTCTACTATAGCCTCAGGCCGACCAATGCCTTGTTAGTGAATTTGGTAGACAGAAACTGCAGAAGCCCGTCATATATATATGCGTGTGTTTGTGTTTGTCTCCATATCTG
The DNA here is from genome assembly GCA_027124095.1 of Muusoctopus leioderma. NCBI lineage: Eukaryota > Metazoa > Mollusca > Cephalopoda > Octopoda > Octopodidae > Muusoctopus > Muusoctopus leioderma. The sequence goes on from JAOPJM010089533.1 coordinate 17,449, forward strand.
TTTGTAACTTAGCGGTTCGGCAATAGAGACCAACAGAATAAGTACCAGACTTTTTTTTAAAAATAAGTACTGGGTCGATCTGATCGACTTGAAACCCTCCAGGGTGGTGCCCCAGCATGGCCACAGTCCAATGACTGAAACAAGTAAAAGAGTAAAGGAGTAAAGTCATTATCCCTCACCCACCCACCCCGCTACACACACACTCACACCTAACTGAACTTTAGCATTGTTCACTGACATCTACCTACATGCTAATCACTATCCCCACCTCTCCCCCCACACTGAACTTGGTCACTTGTGTCCTTTGACCTTTAACTACACAGGCTACAATTATAACCCCCACCCCATCAGTGTTTCACTACACTTAATTTTTTCAATACACTATCTACATTTGCTTTGCATGTATATCCCCCTCCTGTCATAACCTATATATTCTCTGTATTGCCAAACCCCTCAGGTGAAAAAAAAACAAAAAAACATACTGTCTCTCTCATACAAAGGGTCAGTCCCCAGGAAAGTCAGATTCCTCTACTCCCCCATCTTATCAAAACTCAAGAATGAATTTCACTATATAATTTTTACAGACTCAGACCACCACCAGTTTCCTTGGACTCCTGTTGTTTTATATATTCACCACAGGACTAAACAAAGTATATAATAACTATTTATATAGAATAATGGCGATTGTTATGTATTTTAGCTGAGGGAAATTTGAAATTGCACCAACCATATATAAATAGACAAAGGAAGGTAATTCATAAACTTCATTTTACCATCGATCTGAAGATTAACATATAGATTGGGTTCCTTGACTCTTCAGGTTTTCTATATTTGCTAGCTGACATAGTTTTCCATTGTTGTGGTAAAATACCAGATAACTCCCAAATCATGACTTACATTTCCCCTTTGAGTGTTAATGTGCTTGTAAATATAGTTATATGTAGGGATATGAATGTGTGTGAGTGTGTGTGTGTGTATGTTAATGCTAGAAAGTGATTTTATTGGCAGTGATGCATGAAGTAGCTTTAAGTTACATCCAGGTGCATTAATGTGCAAGACGTAGAAAGCAATGTTGCCCATACCATATTGAGTACAATCTGTTAGATCTCTGAAGCAAACCCTTTATCGCTGAGACTGCCAGTGATGTTTGTTTACATTATCTACACAAAAAAAAAAAATGTCCGGCTCCTTGGCAGTTCAACGGTTCAGGATCGGTGGTATAATTCCCAAACTTAAAATAATAGGTATGGTTGGTGACAGGAAGGGCATCTGACTGTAAAATACTGCCTCAAAAAGTCTCCATCCAACCCATGCTAGCATGGAAACACAGACATAAAACAATGATATATATATATATATATATGTGTTTGTGTATGTAAATATCTATTTATCTATCTATATCATCATCATCATCATCACCATCGTTTTTATGTCCATGTTTCTATGCTAGCATGGGTTGGACGAAGATTTTTTCAGGGAGCATTTTATGGCCGGATGCCCTTCCTGTCACCAACCACACTGATTCTAAGTATGGGAATTATACCATTGATCTACCAAATACCCGAGTGTTTTGTTTTATGGAGATGTAAACAAATGCCACAGGCCAATCGATAAATGGTGTAAGCGATGACAAGCACATGTATGCACACACACACATATACATATCATCATCATTTTACGTCCGTTTTCCATACTGTATGGGTTGGACGGGTGATTTCGGCTCAAATCGATTCCAATTGGAGTTACCACTCTCCTAGACGGATTCGGGGACCACGCCTTACTTGTATGTTTCATTTGGTTTAGTTTCTATGGTTGGATGCCCTTCCTATCACCAACCACTTTACAAAGTGTACTGGGTGCGTTTATCGTGGCACCAACACTAAAGAGGTTGTCATGTTCACGACACAACTAGAGAGCCCTCTCTGCCCTATGTTTTCTCCGTCCGATTGCCAACCACTTTACAGAGTGTACTGGGTACATTTTATTGTGGCACCAACACTAGAGAGATTGTCATGTCCACGACAAAACTAGAGAGTCCACTCTACCCTTTGTAGTATCCATTCAGCTGCCAACCATTTTATAGAGTACATGGGTGCTGCTCTACATAGTCTATGTACAATGAGAGTAAGTGTGACCTGAGAAAGTGACCAGGTGAGCGGTGGACAAGAGATTGTGAAGGAAAGGGTATGTGTGTGGGTGTACCTGGGTGGGAGAGTGATTGGGGGTAGTGGGGTAAGAATGTGGGGAAGATAGTGATAGCTACAAAATCGGTGTTCTTAGGGAGACAATATGATTATATGGTTGGCAGTAGCGTAGGTATGTCATAGAGGTGCTAAGGTAGGAGAGATCATGTGATGGAGAGTGGCTGAGGTGGGTGATGGTAGGTGGGTGTGCTAAATGACCTCTACAAAATATTGGAGTATAGGTGGAGGCTGGGAGATGAGTATGGACATATCCAACCTGCATGAAGGTGATGGAAGATCTGGAGTGAAAAGGTGTGAGTGGGGGAGGAGTGATAACAGTGGTGAGGGTAGAAGAGCCGCTGAAACACTGTTCTTTGTGACACAGGTGGCGGATATGCGGGAGGTTAAGGAGTATATTCGGTGGTAAATCTGTTATTAACCAGCCACAAGGTAGGGTGAGTAGAAAGAATGAGGAGGTATTGAAGAGGCGGGATGGAAGGAGAGAGGATGGGCAGTGAGTGAGTGGTAGCAATGTTAGAGTGAATGTTATTTGGGATGCAGGGTGGAAGAGGAAGAAGGGTAACGGGTGGAGAGCAAACAGGAGCCTAATGTTATATGATACATTATAGAACCTGGCCTCCGTATCTACATTATTATAACATTTGTTTTGCCATGCTTATGCGTGAGGGCGTGACTTCTCTAGCACTGCATACTGCCAATCATCGTGGTCTTCTGTCATCTCCTTGGTAAGGCCCAGCATCTTGAGGTCAGCAGCCTTCACCACTTCGTCCCATGTCTTTCGAGGTCTCCCTCTTCCCTGTGTTCCAACCACTTTAAGTGCTTGGCACTTCTTTGTGCAACTGTCATCTCCCATACGCATCACATGTCCATACCAGCGTAGTCTTCTCTCTTGCACGCTACCTCAGTTTCTTTCTCTGCACATTTGTGCTCTGTCGTTACTGCATGCTCACATTACACATCCAGTGAAGCATGCTGGCTTCATTTCGTTCTAGCCTTCGCAAGTTCTCTGCATTCATGGCCCACATCTCGCTACCATGTAGTACTGCACTTCGTACACATGCATCATACAATCTGCCTTTCACTCAGAGAGAGAAGCCCTTAGTTGTCAGCAGAGGTTGTAGCTCCCTAAACTTTTTCCACCCCGTTCTAACTCTGGCTACTATACTTTCAGTACACCCACTTCCACTGCTAATTTGGTCACCTAGGTCAGTGGTCCTCAACCACCGGGCCACGGACCGGTACCGGTCCATGGGTCATTTGGTGCCGGGCCGCACAGAAAATAGATAAATAACATTGTTTCCGTGAAATTGATTATCAGTGTCCGAAAGATATTTTATTTTGAAATTACTGAATTCTCTCCCATCCTGACGCGCCACTTGACTCATCGCGTGATATTTACCGCTCAATGAAGCCCATAAATTTGCTAAAAAACGAGTAAACAAACGTCTTTGCAGAGCTTTTTTAATCAAGGGAAAAAACAGGCGGAAGAGGAGAAAGAAGAGGAACCTACAACATCAAAGAAAAAGAATTTTAACAGACAGTACCATGAGTCCTATTTAAAATATGGATTTATCGCAACAGGTGATTCTCATGTTCCAAGTCCGCTCTGCATAATATGTGGCGACAAGCTAGCAAATGAGGCAATGAAGCCTTCAAAACTTATTCGGCACATGGAAACCAAGCATC
>JAOPJM010089534.1:0-14164 GCA_027124095.1 Muusoctopus leioderma
AGAGGAGAAAAGAGTACTCAATACAGTAGTAGAGTGATGCATACATTTTATTCCAAGCTGAAAGCTTCACAAATTCGTAACTCTGAGTTTCACAATAATTCGATCAACAGACAAAATTGTGAGGCAGCCGAGTTGCCCATGAATATATAGGGGGAAAGGATTTTACAAAGATGGGGGGCGGGGGAATTAAACCGTTATACACCTAGGCTTGCATATAAACATCGGGAAAATGGATGCCACCAGGGGTCGCAAAATCATTCAAAAATTATTATGAAATATAATAACAAATAATAAAATATAATAAATTATAATAAAATATAAAATATAATAAAATATATCGTTAGCGAGTCATGGAAAACCAGCTTCATGGGCTGCTAAAGGTAATGACCACCTACGAGTGATAAAACAGGGCGAGATGGTTAGTAATATGACAGGGCGAGAAGTTACGCTATATTAATGTATAGGGGGGATGGAGCGACGCACACACGCTTTTACACGCATATGTATAAATATAAATATAAACATCGAACGCGGACGCGCGAACGAATATATACATACACATACATATACACATATACACACACGCATTTCGAAATACAGGACCGTTAGACGAATTTTCATGAAGACACACGCAAATGCAAAAATACAAACACCCAACGCGGACGCGCGCATAGATATATACATACACGCACACACACATAAATATATATATATATATATATAAATAAACATATATATACATGTGTACACATACACACACATACGCACACACACATGAAGACACACACTCATATGCATAAATACAAACATCCAACGCGGACGCGCGCTTAAATATATACATACACGCACACACATAAATATATATATATATAAATAAATATATATATAAAAGTATACACATACACACGCCTACACACACACACGCACACACACATATACATATATATACATATACACATATATATACACACACACGCTCACGCATATAAACACGAACGTATATATACATGCACAAACGTACACATAGATACAATATGTAAACGCACACATAAAAAAACACAAGAATAAGTGCATACGCACACACGTATACTCAGATAGACGCTCGCACGCACGTTCGTTCACACATATATATATGGGGGTAGCCGCTTTTTTCAAAAAGAAGGGGGGGGGGGTCGTTGGGATCGAATTCAAAATCGAATTCCAAATACAAAATTCAAAATACAGAGTCGTTAGATAATGGTTTTTCATGGAGGTGTCATATACGTGCAATACGATAAACTGACCGCGCATATACGGTCAAAAAAGAAAACAAAGTAAAAATAATAATTATAATAATGATAAAAATAAAAAAAGTCAGCGGCAATCCGAAAAAACGTGGTAGGGGCCATACAACTCGCTTTTTACATGCAGGGTTAATCATTAGGTGGTTTCCAATTGGAATACAAGAACCTCGAAGAATGCAAACAGTTATTCAATAGTTCCGATCTCAGGTTCAATGCTGAGTTATCCTGGGATAGGATAAAAAGTTTTTCGGTTAGGCACAAAGGACATCTAAATGAGTTTCTGTGGGAGCCGTGCCTGTAGGGGCTCGATTTCTCCAAAATGGACCAGGATATCTTAAAGGGGGGTGCCCCGGAATTCTTCAAAAACCAGATATACTTAGATAAACTGGTGGATGATTTCTTATCAGGGTGCTTGAATGAATTCCTGTGCGCGTATAGCCTTGTTTTGAAGCTATTGATGGTAAGCCCGGTGTAAGTTTTAAAGGTGGGAGCATCATCGAAAATATGAAAATATTTTGAGTGAATGCTTCTTTACTCTTTCTATATTAAGGTTAGAGTGTTTTGCTAATAATTTGGATTTATAATTAAATACTGTTGTATCCTCACACATTAGAGTCCATGGAAGACTACGGTTATAACGAGTTAACACCTTTCATACTGCTACCCATAAAGCATTGTTTTGATTTACCGCGGGAAGCCATTTTGAAAACAGTTTGTCTGCCACGAAGCTGCGTCCATAGAATTTCTCTTCAGTTAAAATAGAAACTACAACATTGGTGACAAGGATGAGATACGGACTCATGCGGAGACACCCCAATGGATTAGCAATCCTGTGGAATGTTTGTTTTTGTTTGTTAGTTTTTTTTATGTAGTTTATTTGTGCCCTTTGTTACTTTATTCAAAGTTAAACTGTTAAAAAGTTAACTCATAAGCTACTGAGTTAAACACTTGAAATGTTATCTTTAATTCAGCCACCAAATTATTTGCTTTAATCAGTTGCAAGGATATTTTCAATTTATCGTTGCACACAATGAAAAGTAGTTGGCTTTCCAACTTGTAAAAGTTGACATTTCATTTAACACTCAATACCATTACCAAACAAGCTGTAGTATCATTCATAGTATTCACTCATTATAGTCCCAACATAAACCTGTAGCATCAGATGACATTATACCAACAGCAATAAGAATTCTAATTAACTAATAAGGCACAAGCATGGCTCTGTGGTTAAGAATTTCGCTTCATAACCAAGTGGTTCTGGGATCTATCCCAGTGTATGGCACCTTGAGCAAGTGTCTTCTGTGGCCTCGGGCTGACCAATGCCTTGTGAGTGAAATTGGTAAACTGAAACTGAATGGAAGCCCACCATGTGTGTGTGTGTATGTGCGCGTGCACATTTGTCTCCACGAAGTCTTCATTGTTGGCATCGCTTGGCTACCAGCGCACGTTATTTATGTTTCTTGTAAAACAGGCCCATAGCTTAGCTGTTCAACTAGTGAATATCAGTGGAAAAACCTCCTTACTTAAAAATAACCAAGGGTTGGCGACAGGGAGGACATCCAGCTGTAGAATACTACTCCAGAAAAAAACTCATCCAGCCCATACTCCCATGGAAAAACAGATGTAAAAATGATGATGAATATTCTAGTGTCTTAATAAATTCAGCAGTAAAGCCTTTTGAACTTAAAACCCTATCATAAAATTAGGGAAATACGTCTACCGTAAAAGTTATGAGTATTTGTATCTTTATGGGTGCAGGCTTGGCTTTGTGGTTAAGAAGTTTGCTTCGCAATCACATGATCTGGGTTAAGTCCCACTGTGCAATGCATGTGTGTATATTAGTGAGATGGCAGAATCAATGCGTTGAACAAAAAACCTGTGGTGTTTGGTTACGTCCCTTTATGCCCATGTTGACTTTGCTGTTTCATTTTAAAAGACCATAATATAATTACCAGACAAAGTACTGGAGTGATATAATCGAGTAAAACCTTTGAAGGCAGTGCCCCGGCATGGCCACAGTTTAATGGTTGAAATCAGTGAAAGAATAGAAGTATCTGATCCATTAGTTAAAAGTAAAAATGAGTTTGGTTTTCAGTGAAGTCATTAACTGAATTACAATCAAGTAACATTGTTTTTAAGGTTGAGTAAGAGAATTTACATACTCTCAAAAACTAAAAAACATTGGCTTTTTTTTCTCTCTCTCCTTATAAAAAAAAAACTTTAATAAAAAATATGTTAACATGCCTGTAAACCATTTATGCCTCATAGCATGTGATTAGATTTTTTTTTTTTTTTTTTTGTTATTTTTTCTTAGGAACGTTCCTCATGGTTTAGGTTTTGAAAGTCAATATATCTGCCTCTTTGTACCGGATTTAAACAAAAAAATTCGTGATTCTGACCCTACTGTATTTCATTACAAAGAACTTTTGGCTGAGAAGAACATAACATGTATTTCTGAGGTAAATATATTTTTTAGCTGATTTAAGTAATGCACCCATAATCCACTGGATTTTTTAACCACTACTGAAGACTATAAGAGGAGGATATTCGCAGTCCCCCATTGCCTTGTAAAGATTTGAGCCTAGCACAGCAAACTAGCAAAACACTCATCAATTATATAGTCTTTCCTGATACCTATTTACAGCTAGCTGGGCTTGCTATTGAAAGTTGAATCTTTCCCTGTTGCATAACAACAATGATGGGATTGAAACCTTTGTCAGGAAAGGTCACCCTCTGTTGACTCAATTATCTGAGACAGTCTTCTCAGATGGTCTATGGCATTAAACCAATTTTGACTTTCTTTCACAATTAAACACTTTTTACCAATTTTTCAAATCTGGAAGTGGCTTCTTTACAAAGTTGACAACACCCACTATCCTGTTGCAGAATGAAAATAAATACTATATTATTTTAATGTTTGGAAGCTTTCAAAGTGTTTCTTATGGTTTAGAATGAAATTAAAACTAAATACAATATTTCTTGATGCTTGTATTTTGAATGTTTACGAGAGGCAGGGTACAGCAACAATTTTATTTTTCCTTACTGTTTAAAATATAATTTATGAACGGAAAATACAGAGAAGGCAAAATGTTTACAATAGATAATATGGGTATGCAATTTTCTTTCAAATGTTTAAAATATTATTTTATAGGTGAGCCATAACTTGATCTAATCATAATCTACAAATTTGTTTACTTTTAATGGCGTGAATGATTACTTGTAGTATAAGATGATAGGCTCAATGTGTGTTGCTGCAATAGGCAAGGCACATTACTCTTTTAAATTTCAGTGTTGAAATTAGGTTCTGCACTTACTTGTTAAGTGGTTCATATTAAGTTTTAGAACTGCTTTTCTCAAACTGTTCATACCAAAATTTGCACAAGCATCCTGGAAGTGGTCTGAAGGAACTCACTACTATGTATTCAGTGCAAGCTGTTGGCAGACTGACAGAACTTCAAGTGCACTTTATATACAAGCTCACATATTTAAAGTGAGGGAAGATTGGTCCTTACATACAAGATGACATAGGGGCAAGAAATTGACATAAATCTAAACATTCTAACAAGATTATTTTGCTATTGAACTGAGGTGACCCTGTATTGATCTATTCAACTAGATGACTGTCCTATTGAAGCTGTTCCACTAGGTTCTCTGCATGGAAAAGGTTTTTCATATTTATAAACATTTTATCCTGGCTGTACGTAACACCTCTCCTGATTGGTCATTCATAAATATAGCAAGTATGCTGGTGTCTGCTATGCTATACACTGAACTCCTTGTGTAACTTTTTAATTCCATATAGCCTGAACAACCTCAATAGATTTTTATGTTGAATAGAGTCAAATGATGAATCTAAATAATAAGCATTAATAAAGACTTGGTATTACTAGGTTCATAGTATTTCAATGCTTAGTAATGAATATATGTTGATTTGTTAACATTTAATTTATCAAAAAAGTGCTTTAATATTTCAACTTGTATCTTAAAAATAGTCTTCATGGACCAAATTTGCTCGATGTATATTTTAACAAATCTGTGAGACTACTAACTAATATAGTGAAAATATAGAAAAGAAAGAGGGTGATGTTTATAACACCTGGATATTTCCTTTTTCATACCTGTGTATTTATACACTTGAACTGATGAATTTATAAACATAACTATATAATTTGACAATGATTGATTTTCAAAACTCTATTTCAGATCATTACTCTAAAAACCCTTTATTTGGAATATAGGCCAGTTGAGGCTAAAAGGAAGCTTTGCAATAAATTTGATTTGTTTTTAGCTGACAAAAGTATATTTGGGCCACTACCTCGAATATTAGGAAGAGATTTCTTCAGACGAAAGCGGTATGTATTGCCTGTTACCAGTTTTACTTACATTATTTTCATAATTTGACATAACATTGATTTACTGTAATGCTTAACATGCCACAAATTAATAATGTTTTCTTGAAAAAATTAATTTACTTCATATAGAATTCCTATAAAAGTTGACCTGAAATCTCATAAGCTTGAGAAAGAAATTAATAGTGCCGTCAATGACAGTATTTTAGTTGTAACTGGAAGAGGATCTTGCTGGTAAGTAAAGTTTATTAGATTTTAATTTTTACTGTATGCCACATAAGCCAGTTATTTATCCCTTTCGATCATACATGAAGTTCTGTCCAATGAAAGATATATTTATTGTTAGAATTTGAACAATTAACTGAGAATATACTAAAGTGGATTTATCAAATTTTATATTGTTTCAGTTCTTGCAGAATATAAACATTTGGCAAATTGTGTTGTTTATATGTGGATCACCTACACAACAGTTAAAGCTCTTTCTCCATTACTTTATGTAATTTATAAGTCCAGACTAAGATAATGCAAAATTTAAGCATTATTCTCTTCCAACTAGAAATTGAAATTTTGTTGGAATGCAACACTTTATGGTTTCTCTTGCCACTCAAAGAATTTTTCCCTGAATCTTGGAGAGACTGAAAATATAAAGTGCTTGCAGCACTATCTAGAAAAATCACTACATCTTCTATTGAGTAATATGCTAGTTCAAGTATTGGTTACTCTGCCATAGCAATTATTATAGCATATTCTAATATTTTACTGAAATATCAGTGCCATAGACAACCTTAATTCAGAGATTAACTGCTATCCACAACTTGCAGGTGCATAAAATAGCACTCACCTAAATTCTGAATTCAATTCCTATGACAAATGTATCTACTTCATAATGCAGAAGGCTGTTTTTCCTCAATTCATATTTAATGTTATTTTCTTGTTACTTACCAGCATGGCACATGTAGCCAATTCTACTATGACACAAACTGAAATTAGTGACAATATTATAGCTGCTGTTAACAGTTTTTGTCAATCTATTGCTGGGGGAGGTGACAACATGCGAAATATCTATATAAAGATTGAAGATTCACCGTCCCTACCAGTTTACCTAGCAGCATCTGGTGAGTTATTGTATACCTTGTTGGATTTTGTGTTTTTTGTTGAAATATGATTTGTAAGAAGTAATTAACCTTACTAGTGGTAAGTTCAAAATGTTTGATTTTTATATGTAGAATATGATGACCAAGAATAATTGCATTGGTATTATATTCAAGGCAAACTGAGATAAGCAAGTTTGCATGCAAAACATTGTGTTGTGTCTCTGAGCAAGGTAAATACACTGCTTAACAGGTTCCGCTACTTCATGGTCGAGTAGTTTGTGGTAGGAATGACATCTAGCTGTAAAAGCAATTACTCCAACAAAAAAACGAAAGCATTTTATCAGAAAAATGTGAAGTATAAAAGTGGAAGAAATAACTATTCTATTTAATTTTGTCTAATTATAATGTTATTTATAGAAGCAGTGTTTAATTAATTTTTGACATCATTTATATGGTCACTGATTATAAGTTTGAACAAGGAAACCTTTTAGTTACGTATCATTCAGTGTTTTTATTTTAATTTTAATCAGGTAATATTGAAATAGAAGAGCCAGAGCAGACAAACACTGACACAGAGCCTGAACCAGAAGAAATTACATGGCGACTACGTGCAAATGCATTTGTGGATGATAACAAAGAAATAATCCTCTGCGAAAATAATCAGAAGAGAAAGTTACTTTGGGGGAATGAGGATTTCTCAAACATGCCTTTTAAGAAGGAAATGAAAAAGAGTATGACTACTGTAAAAATAAGTAAAAAGAGTATGACTACTGTAAAAATAAGTAAAAAGAAATTACTAAAGAAGAAAAGAGCCCGTAAAATATGGATGGAAATAAAAAAGTTACGGCAAAGTAAAAATAAAACTGCTGACTGAAAGATCAACAAATGTTTATAGTAAACTTAAATAAAAACATTTAAATGCATATTTTCTTTGAATCTTTATTTATTAAACACACACGCAAATATAGTATACCATTTTAATAAAAAAAAATATTTTAATAAAATGTGACAAAATAACCTTTTTAAAAACATTATTTTAATATTTGATGAATTGTTTTTCAATTTGAGACAGAAAAGAGCATCAGGTTCACTGAGGAGACTCAAACCACTTATCTATATCTTACTGGGCAACACCATTACCAATTACAATAATTGGTAATGCAGTCACTCGACAAGCAATAGATACATGGTTTGAGTCCTGTTAAGTGGGCCTGTTGCTCTTTTCTGTCTCAAATTGGTGCTGATAATATCAAATCGTTTTACATTGAAAATCTTATCAGTTTATTCAGAATTTCAGATATCTTTGTAATAAATGTAATTCTATACACATTTATTACATTTACCACAAGCATTAACTGAAGTTACTGTTTACAGAGAATTAAATTGACCATTGCTAATGTTATTTTTTCTTTGAAATTTACCTTGTGAATATTAATTAGTATTTAAGGGGCTCATATTTTGTTTGATATATGTGTACATCAATATCTCTCTCTTTGTCTAGGAGCTGTACACAGTTTATTCCATGCCATGAATTGAATCTAAGGTTTTTAAGATGTTTATGAATAGCACTGGCAGTGAATTAGTGTTACTAGTGATAAATTCTAAGTACAACAGTTGTGAAAGCAGTTAACAAATGCCTGCTAAATACTTCATTTTTTTCTATAATTAATACAGCATGCCTGCAGTACATTGACAGAAACTACTAGAAGAAGAATTTGGAAACAAAATTAGATCCATAAATCTGATATTTTTATCATTATATGCTATTATGTTTTCAAGTAGTAGTACGGACAAAGAAAAAAGTACTCAATACAACTAGTTGAGCAAATTTTGTTAAAGTTGACTACTTTCCCATTACTTGAAATTTCATGTCGTAGGGTCATTCATCAGATGGCATATCAACAAAGAAATATTTGGAAATGCTATCAAAATTATTGTTGGCATTTAGTGCTGTGAGAGGGCATATTTTAAGCTTCTGATTGGTCCTATTTGTTTACATTTTAGGGAACACCAAATGCAGCCTGATAAATCCTATGAGGAGTGAACTTAACGTAGATATCGACAATTAGAAAAGCCATCAACTTGTGACAGTGGAATAATATCAATGTTATAGTTGACTGGTTCATGAACGAAAATAGATGCAAGTTCACTCATTTCGATATCATAGAGTTCTGCCCATCAATTTCTAAACCCTTTCTCACCAAGGAATTGGTATTTGGAAAGAAATGCAGCACCATCAGTAGCAACGATGTTGAGATAATGCATGCTAGGAAATCTTTGCTTTTCAATGACTCCACATGGGGGAAAAACAACTGGCCCATTTGATGTTAGCATGGGTAGCTACATCTGAGCTGGCTAGATTGTACATCGTAGATACACTAAAAACAAAATTAAAACTCCAGACAGAGATAATGACCTTGCAGTCTTGCACTGCATAAATAGCCATATATTAGATAAGTATAGGAGACTTAATTAGCATATTAAAGGAGTTTGGCCTTAATATTACAGTCAAAACCAACATAATGATAGTTAACTTTGTAGATATAACTGGACCTATAAACTGGTAAATTATCAGCCATAGAAAGCCAAATGAAAAGTTCATGTACATAAAGATTCTAACCGCCCTCCAAATATATGTAAAAATTTAGTTAGCAATACAAGTAGAAGAATAATACATCCTCAGATAGGGCAACCATCAACAAAGCTGCCAGTTATTACAATAATGCATTAGGAAAAAGCTGGTTTTTAAAGAAAAAATCAGCTTTCTAGCCAAGCATGAGCAGCAACAAAACTCAGAAAATGTGACATATCTGACTTAACATGTCCTTCAGCAAAAATGTATAATTAAATATACTTAGACATTTCTTAGCTCTAATCAAAAAACACTTTCCAATCGGCCACAAGTTGTTCAAAAAACAACAATGTATGTTACAGCTGTATGAAAAATGTCAGCAGCATAATAATGATTGAACTTTGAAAGGCTAGTAAGAACAACATGCAGGAAACGATATAATTGCTGGTCAAATGAGACCATTCCCCTTAATGGAAAATGCTTAATGAAAGCAATTATCTACAAAGTGAAAGTAACATCTCAGGTGGGTAGCAGGAAACCAAAAAAATCTTAAATCTTATTAGTGAGGGCAGTTTTAAATATTGTTTCCTCAACTATAAATCCACCTTCAGGAATGAAGAAAGGAGAAACAACACAGCCTTGTATGGCAATTAAAAGACTGATATGTTGACCATTTTGATAGTTTACCCCAGACAACATTATCCAATGTGTTTGTTCTTTTATAAGACACTAGGCTGTGAATTGAGGGAGATTTGGCTACTATTCCTAGCAGACTGAGTGACCATGTAGAGGCACCAAAGTAGGCTTGCATCGATTGATCGGCAGATAATCGGTATCGGCAATATCAGCCATTTTGCCAATTAATCAGTATCAGCTTTTTTTACCGATTAATCGGTTTTTATAATTAGCCATTATTTATTATTATTATTGATGTGCATGTATGCTGAAGCAAGAAAACCATGGGTCACAGAGAAATTTGGGTAACACATTGGATTCAACATGTAAAAATACATAAGAAACATATATTATTTCCTAGGACACACAATCTAAGCCCATCAGTGTAATATAACTCTATTTCTAGTGCTCAAACACGCTGATCTACACAACTGGAAATTACATTGGACATAACACTCTGTAGGTTAAAGGGTGTCAAAGTAGAAGAGAGACCCTCCTACCTACCTGAGACGATATGTGTTTAATTGATGTTTTAAAAAGGAATTCATTTTTAAAATTATAAAGATTCCGATTACAAGTTTATTTAAAGGTATTCAAAAATTTCCCTGTAATAATGATTCCTGTTATCTTAACTTACTCAAACAAAAAATAAAATTTAATAATCAAATTTAAGAATTCATAAATTATAATGTAAAAACCTCAAAATTTTTCCATTTTCAGAGCATAGCCAATTTCTTGCAGGCTTGCATATGTTACCTCTTGTGCTGAACACTCTTTCACTTTTGACAGAGGAAGCTGGAGCATTGAGATACTTCAAAGCAAGCTTGCTCAAACAAGGAAAAATTTCTTTTGAATTTCCCCACCACAAAAATGGATCATCATGTCTTGTTCATTTCATTTTATGTTTCTTCATTGGAGATGCCTGCTTATCACAATTTTTCCATTTACTAGAAGCTAACTCATCAAATAAATTTGAAAAAGTTAGCGATGCACCTTCGTATTCTTGATCATCTTCGGAAGTATAAGAATCTTCAATTGAATCCTGTCCACATTCTGAAGCGTCAGCATTTTCCAAATTAACCAATGCCCATTCTTTTATTTTCTCTGACATATCTGTGCTATGGAATTTCATTTTGAACCTTGGATCTAGCAAAGAAGACAAACACAAAGACTTGTTTTGAAAATATGCTGAAAATCTATTCTCAACGAAAGACTGAAGTTCTTCTACTGTGGTATGAATTCCAGCAAAGGAAATGTTTGTTGTTGCCTTTAACAGGAATAATTTCATAGTCTGAATTGCTGGGATAATTGAAGAATTAGCTTCTCATTTGCTTGCTTCCACAGTTATTTCTTCGAATGGTTTTATAAGTTCAACAATATTTTCTGCGAGAGACCACTGATAAGCACTCAATATAGGAATGTTACTATCTACAGCATATGTAACAAGGGCTTTTCGCTGTTCAATATTTCTTTCCAGCATGTAGTACGTTGAATTCCAGTGAGTAGGTACATCCTGAATTAATTTGTGTTTCTTTAAACCCAGCTCTTCTAGTAATGTTGTCAATTTGCTTACATTTACAGCAGAATGATTAAAGTGCTTAACAATATTTCAACTAGTTGTGATAATAGCTTTCACAGCTTGCTGAGCAAATATAGATTCATTCAATGAAAGTTGAAGTGTATGTATGAAGCATAATAGTGATTCTAAGCCACAATTCCTGAACCCGGCTACCATATTTGCTCCAGAATCTCACAATACTAAGAAAATATTATCATTTGTCAACTTATAATGGCCAAGAACATTGCTTAACTCTTCACTAAATCATGTATCTGTGTGAGAACCTTCTAAAAGAACAATTCGCAAAACAGCTCATACTTGTTGAAATTGATCTGTCAACCAGTGACCTGTTACACTCAAAAATGGAGAATTATTTGTAGTAGCTGTCCAAATGTCAGTGGTTAATGAAATATAGTTGGCATCATTAACATATTTCTGAATTTTTGTTTGCACTTTATGACATATCAGGAATGATGTGTTTCAGAAGAGTATTTTCGGTTTGGAATATTGTAGCTGGGAGTAATCTTTTTGAGTAGCCTTTGAAATCCCAAATCAGACAACAGAATATGGCTGCAAGTCAACAGCTATCATTTCTCTAACCAAATAATGGATATCTTTAGACCGGTGATCATTGATGTCCCATATCTTTTTCAGTTCCAGTATATCAGTTGAAGTAGTTTGTGTTTTGGCAGAATACTTATGTGTTGCCGATGAACATCCAGCATCTGGTTCCATAATTGCAGCAAATATCGATAAGTAAAATGTGGTATAAAACATTAAATGTTATTCTCTGAATTATACTTACCGTAATTACTTTCTTTTTTTACCCTATTGAGTTTTGTTCATCGTGTTATAGTTGTACAATCACTGCTTAATCCAACGATGTAAACAAAAGCTAAGTAAAGAAATATGAATATTTTCTGAGCCTACGTGAGGGTGTTGGAGAGTGAAACAGCACACCCACTTCTCTTCAAAAAAGCACAGCCAATCAACAGCTTCCTTACTAACCAGGCTAGGAATTGCACCACTCTTGGGGATCCAGCTTAAGTGAATCCACTATACCAACCAGCTTTGTCACGAGTCACGATGCCATGACTCATGAGTACAGGAGAATGAACAGGCTAAGTTTAGATAGCTAACAACAAATATGTTAATAGCCATGCTAAATGTTACCTTCTATGCATGTTTGGATAATTGTAATTAAAAAGAGAATGCTAGTCCCTTGCTCAACCCTCCTCCATTTCTTGGACAAAAGGGACACTGTGAGTTGTCCCCCATGGCCCTCTCATAGCGCAACACAGCACATTTTGAGAGAGTGAGAATTGACCCGAGTACTTGACTGGTAATTTATTTATCGACCCGGGAAACATGAAAAGCAAAGGTGACCTGGGTAGGATATGAACTCAAAATGCAAAGAGCCGGAATAATTACCGCAAGGCATTTGTCCGGCGCTTTAACGATTCTGCCAATCGGCCACCTATACAACTTGACTGGTACTTTATCGACCCCTAAGGATGAAAAGCAAAGTTAACTCAGTGGGATTTGAACTCAAAATGTAAACGAATGTAACTAATTATGGCTTGGCATTTTATTCGTTGCTCTACCGATTCTGCCAATCCAAAAAGAAAATATTGAATTCTATCATTTGCACAAGGCCACATTTTATATTAAGGGTGTAGTTGATTAAATCGATCCCAGTACCCTACTGCTACTTTATTTTATCAATCTCTGAAAGGATAAAAGGCAAAGTCAGCCTCGGTGGGATTTGAACTCAGAACGTAAAGGCTGTACGATTTTGCTAATCCAAAATGAAAATATTAAGAACAGAAAAGACCACAAAATCAAAACATTTACACACCAGAGACTTCTCTCCTACTAACTCTTGCTTATCAAATAGATTTTAATGACAGAATCGTAAACAACACAATCAAACATACAGGTGTCGATGGTGTTTGGATGATACGAAGCAGTCTTCGACATGGGAACTTATTTAGGATTTGGTGTGTCAACATAGATATACCAAGACCTAATGTCAAAAAGGCTGAACATGTAGGATTCCTGTCGAAGTTAGAGGGAGACGAGATGATGTAAAATTTAAAGTGATATAGCACAAGAACTTTTAATACAAAGCTTAATTTGGGGTTAAAAGCTACAGTTAAAAGAAGTTACTCGAGCAGTAATCAGAGATGTACTATTTTACTCTCCCATTGGCAACACTAAAAAAAAATTGGGGGAAATAGGTTGATGCACCAGAGTCCCAATTAATTAAACTTGGAAATAGGCAATGTGCTAAGGGGGAAGAATAAACTGATCTTTGACAGACATGGTAACAACTCCGGACATGTTTCAATCTTATTAGACTCCTCAGCAAAGCATAGTCTGCTAAATCAATAGAGAGGAAGGAATATATGTGTATATAGAGATTGTACATATGCTGGTATGATAAAACAATATGTTAACTCTCTAATTAATTTTTTATTATTAGTTCCTTATAGATCAGTTGTTAAATTATGCTGTAAGACAATGGGTCCCCAATTGAAAAATATGCTACTTTATACAGAAGATAATTCTATGCTATTCGACCAGTATTTCTTAACAATTTTTCTGTTTCCTCTCTTTGCCAGTTCACCATC
>JAOPJM010089821.1:0-14163 GCA_027124095.1 Muusoctopus leioderma
ATAGTTCAATGATTCATATCAATTTGATGATGCAATACCGTGTGGAACCGTGTCCTACAGGATGTTAAGAGTTAATGATCCTATTAACCAAATGGCTAAGTAATGTATATAATGGCTGACATAACGAGATACAACCTGACACTGGTAAACACACACACACACACACACACACAAGATGGCTGTCCATCTACCAAATTTCACTCACAAGACATTGGTCAATTCAAGGCTACAGTAGAAGACACTTATACAAGGTGCCACACAGTGGGATTGAAACCAAAACCATGTTGTTGCAAAGCGAACTTCTCAACCTCAATGAAGTGACCACATTTTTTTCAATAGTCATTCAAAAGAACTTTGTAATTATTTAAAAAAAAATTAATTAGTCAGAGAAGGGGGAGGAGGTGAGGAAGTGCTCATGAATTTTGTAAACCCTCCAAGACTAGGGAAGTTTTTGTTGTTGTTGTTTAGCCCTAGGTGAGCCCTGATCAAGCAGATCTATGATCAAAAGCATTCCAGCTGTGACCATCCCATCTTTTAATTAAGACGGTAGGGTGTGATTTGAGGGAGCTTTAACTGCTATTTCTAGCAGATCGAGTGACCATATAGACACTCTGTTATTGGCTCATGGTGAGGTTGAGGTTGATGTGATTAATGTTCAGCTTAACTTGAACTTCTATAGGCTGATACCTGTAGGTAAGACATAGATAGGAACATGACCAAACTGTCACACTGCACACCATATGATTTATCACTGCATATTGGAGTTTGCAGTGTGGTCATCAGCAAGGTGGAAGAATGGTATAACTGAAAAAACAGATCTGTGGGTCATGCCTGGTTGTTTGGCTGATCGCCTGAAATACTATAGGACTGTTCAACCAAGTGTGACTTGGAGTTACACAACAACATCACCTAGTGAGTGGTGTCCAATAGGGAGAATAAGAGAAGAAATGACAAGATGTTCCATCCTACTTTGCTTATACACAAACTCCTCCCTTTGGGGCCACACAACAAAAGCAACACTGTAGACAGGAAGGGTGTTTCTGTTTCAGATGGAATAGGTTCTGGGGAGGAAGGATTGAGCCAAGTGTTTCATGTGGGGGTTCAGAGACTGAAAGACAGTAGGAATAATGAGAAGAGTGGGAGAAAGGTGCATTGGGTGTGCTAGGACAGATGTGGTATGCATCTTGCTATTTCGGAGGAGCAGAAGTCATTGTAGTAGTAGTAGTGGTAGAGTAGTCAAAGAGAAGAAACAAAACATCTATGAGCTAGTGGTTGGTTGTAATGTGTTGGGGAGTGAGTCTGGCAATTAGGCTGAATGGCTTATTTTGGATGCATATATGTGTATGTGTGTGTGTTGTTTAGCCTCAGGTCAGCTCCAATTGAGCAGACCTATGATCAAAGGTATTCCTACTTTGACCATCCCTTTTTTCCAGACATAGAGTATCTAGGACTACTTTACACAATGTGTCTTTTTAACACTGTAGGGTTTGATATAAGAGAAATTTAGCTGCTATTTCTAGTAGGTTGAGTGACCACATAGATGCTCCTTGGAGAGCATGGTTGGCTAAGTTGATAGAGTACCAGGCAATCAGCTGAGAGGTTTCTGGTTCATATCAATCTGTCACTGTCACTGTGTCCACAACTCTCAATAGTCAAGTACATCAAGCTGATATAACTTACAGCTGTATGTAGCAGTAATGCTGAAATTGATGTATGCCAGAAGCTGCTGAGAAAGCGAGTCATTACATCTGGCTCAAGAGAGAGGACGAGTGGTGTGGCAAGATTGAGCATTGAGGATGACAGAGACATCTGACTCAACTAAGCTCTTGCTATTGTGTGGGACTTTTGTCACTTACATTGGTGGGTGGCCCTGGGTAGCTCTGGTGTCGCAGTGGAAGGGGCCGAAACACCTACAGAGCCCCTTCACTGCCTGATGAGACATCGACTCCTGCATTCGGAGATGGAGTACAGCAGCACCCTCAGCACACGAGTGTTTACCTCAAGTCTAGCAGAGCCAAGTCCAACTTCATCAATGAGAAGAAAAAAAATCTACCTTCAAAATACCAGCATACTATCCAGAAGGAGATGTGTCTTACATCTGCTTAATGATATGGAAACAGGAGACAAGTACCAACCACATGCTGTCTTGTGGTTCAGATAAGAATCAGTGTTGATTAAATGTGTAAATATCAAAGATGAGTTGTTGTTACTAGGCTGATAATTTTCTGTGCCATTAATCTCATCTTTAGAGTGTATATTTATACTATTTATATCTTCAATATGTTTTGATCATCTTGATCTCTGATCATCATCAAATACCTTATTCCTGAACATGTACATGGTCCCAGACTGGATTTGAACTAGAAACCTTTATTTCTAAATGAAGAGCAGTAATGTCCTTATGCACTAAGTCACTGAAGTATGTAGATGTACATGCAACCAGTAACTTATGATGATCCGAGATCATCATATGACCTAATGGCAATCAGAAATTGAACCAACTGAAAGGCAGCATAGTTACAAATAATGTAAATATACTCTGAAGATGAGGTTAATAGTCTGGAATATTATAATCTGGGGATTAGTGTTATTTTTGTTGAGTAGCTCTAGACAGTTTTGTTCAGGTGGAACTATGATGCAGATAAAGCTGGTCAAATGTATGAAGCAATTGTATGTTAAGCTAGATTAAGTAGTACGACAATTTGAACATGTTCTATTTAGTTTACTGTCCAGTTGGCTGTTTTTATATGTCCTGCTGTTTTTGGTGGTGATTGAAGTGGAGGTGGACATTATGAACTTGATTGACTCTTAAAAGTCTTGACTCTTGAGAATATATTGCTCCTCCGCAACACAATAACAGCAGCAACAGCAGGAAGAAGAACATCAAGAATAATATGAGTCAATGAGGGAGCTTTTATGTAGTCGATTGACCTGCTAGAAATAGCAACCAAATCTCCCTCAACTGGCTTTAAATAAAAGACACTTTGGATAACGTAGTCTGGGGTACAATATTCTGAATGCCTTTGATCATAGGTCTGCTCGATCAGAGCTGACCTGGGGCTAAACAACAACAACAACAACAACAGCAACAACAGCAGCTCATAAACATTGTTATAGTGCAGGTGAAGAACCATTCAGGTGTAACTAAGTAACTCTATATCATTGACACAGCAAAAGAGACTGTATTACATAACAAAAGTGGCAGAGTAAAGTTCAATGAAAGGTAATCTGGTTCATTCCAGTGCATTTTAGGGCAAATGATAGCTTTGTCACAAAGAAAAGCTTTTCATTTCTGCAGTAATACTATGTTCCATTCATACTGAAACAACAGTACAGCATTATCATTATCGTTGACATCGTAGCCGTCTCCGCTGTCTTCATCATCATCATCATCATCCAACATTAAGCCCATTCACACAGAATTTATAATCATCATCATCATCGTCATCACTGGCAGCAGTATCATCATCATCATCATCCCCATCATTAAAATCATCATCGCCATCATCATCATCCTCACTTAAAAGTGTCAGGAGTTTTATTAGAAAGGTCTCAAAGCTATAGACAAAAAAAAAAAAAAATGCTCAAGAGATTAAAAAATACACTTCAAAGACCATTATTATAGGAAAAAGTAAAAAAAAAAAGATAAAAAAAATGTCAAATTTGAACAGTAAACTCCCATCGTGGAAGATTTCCACAAACTACACAAATAAAATTGTGTTGGAGTAAGTAGTTTTATATATTCTGATGCACTGTTTTAATACCATCCCCATGGTCATATATAGCACGGATGAAAATGTATGTATTGGATGTTAGTGTTAACATAGTTAATGTAGTGAACGTTATAAAATATAATTAGAAATAATTATGTGGTGAGGAAAAGAAATCATTAGCTCAATGACTAATATTATTTTAATCATTTTGGTAAGTAAGGGAGACAAGTCAAGACATGTTCTGGTATTATTAGACCTTATCAGTGAAGCATAGACTTCACTGTACTTATTGAAGTAGTGATGAGAGAATCACTAAGTAGATATACAACATTGTACACGAGTAGCCATGAAAAAATTAGCATATTTAAAGATTTTTAACTGCATTAAGTACGTTAACACTAACTTAACTGCTATTTTTCATGTGGGTGGTGTCTCTGAGTAACTATCCTCAGTAATTTGTTTTTTTTGGTGTGTGTATTGGATGTTGAGTGGATAGGCTATAAGACAACCAGCCGTTTGGATCCAGTCAGCTAACCTTGAAATGGCCAAGTCTGCCTGGCTGTAAATAGGTACTGCAGAAGTAGGAATAACTCATTGCTCCAAACACTGTCTTTCCTGTAAAATTGTCAGGTGGTTCCGTTAACTTGCAGCACTGAGTTCAAATCATCTTGTAAGTTATAACTGCCTTAAATATGTGCCTTAAATATTCACAATGTGAAGATGATGTTGCTGTTGTTGTTTAGGCCCTAAGATCAGCAAAACTATGATCAAAAGCATTCCAGCCATGACAATCCCATCTTTTTTTCAGACACAGTGTACCTAGGACTACATTATTTAATGTATCCTTCCTTTTATTTTTAAGACGATACATCTTATAAGTAAGTACAGTATCTAATACTTTATATTTAACAAGTATTTTATTGTTGTTGGGTCTGATTGAGCAGGCCTATGATGAAAGGTGTTCCAGCAATAACCATCCTATTTTTTTTGCATATCAGGAACTTACACTTAATCCGTCGCCTGGTTTAACACCACCGCCTAACCCTAGGGTGCCTTTAGCGGAGTCCACTCTGTCACAAGCATTTGGGCCAGGTCTCCAGTCTGAGGATAAGTCCCTCCCTCCCTCCCTCCCCCCAGTCTTGGAGGCCCTGAGAAAGGTGATGGGCACAGTCTTCCCTCCTGACTCTTTTACTTGTTTCAGTCATTTGACTGCGGCCATGCTGGGGCACCACCATGGAGGGTTTTAGTCAATCAGATCGACCATAGTACTTATTTTAAAGTCTGGTACTTATTCTATTCTGAAAAAAAACAACAAAAAAACATCCAATGTGTCCTTCCTTTTCTAAAATAGCAGAGTGGGATTTGAGGAAGACTTGGCTGCTATTTGGTAGCAGGCTGAGGTTCCCTTGTTGGACTTAAATGTGAAGATGAAGCCTTCAGTGGTGTTCTTACAATTGAATGGGTTAAGGGATTCTCCATATGTGTAGTGAAAATTAATAATGAAATATGGCATTTAGAAAATGGTTAGATAAGAGAAAAGTTGTTATTGTTTAGCCTCAGGTCATCACTGATTAAACAGACCTATCATCAAAGGCATGTCAACCACGACCATCCTGTCTTTTCAAAAGTACGTATAGCACTACATTATCTAATGTGTTCTTTCCTTTCCCAAGATAGCATAGTGTGATTTGAAGGAGATCTCTACCAACTCAAGCGGCCATGTAAAGGCTCCTTCATTGTCCTGATAAAAGTAGAGGCTAATAAGGCTTATAATGAAATTATGGAGTAATGGAGATCTGTTTCAGGGTGATCAAGGCAGTCATTGAAATACTGAACACTCATAAATGCAGAGTCACTGTTAAATCAGTTGATGAAATGTCAGATAACCACTGAGAAGTTGTTGTTGTTGGTTCATGTTTCATCTCAAGTGTTGCAATGTATCTATGGCCAAGATACTTAACACTTACTTGCTTAGATCACATAGCTGTAAATAAGTGCTATAAGAAAGTACAACATTTAATACTTATAATCAACAAGTATTATATTATTGTTGCTGTTTAGCCCTAAACCACCCCTGATTGAGCAGACCTATGATCAAAGGGGTTCCAGCCATGACCATCCAATCTTTTTTGTATATCAGGGACTAACTACAATTGTTCAGTCTGTCTTTTCATTTTAAATATGGTAGGGTGTGATCTGAGGGAGATTTGGCTGCTATTTCTAGCAGATAGACTGACCACGTAGAGGCTTCCTAAGTGGCTCATAGCATTTTATTAGTTTGCAGTGCTGAGTTAAGAGTTCCATGGGTCTGAGGGTCATGGTAGAAGCGTTCCTTGTATGGCCAAACTTAACCAATTTCCCCCCCCCCCACTACTCTACCAATTTCAGCTCAATATGAAGCAACTTTTAAATGTTGGCAGAGATTTGAAAAAAAAAATCTTTTTTGCATAATCACATTTTGGGAGGAACTTTGTATATTTGCTTCTCAGTTTCTTTTATTATTATTCTTTTACTCTTTTACTGGTTTCAGTCATTGGTTTAGTCAATTATACCAATGACCCCTGTAATTGATGGCTGCTTATTTTATTGACCTCGAATGGATAAAAGGCAAACATGCTTTGCTGAGGAGATATAATAAGATTGAAACATGTCTGTTGCTTTCACCAGTTGGCTTTAAACACAAGATCCCTTCCTATCTGCATCGTCTTTATTTTATAAAAATATATATTGGCCGATATTATTGGAGTCATCTCCCTTGGTTGTTGTTTTTATATTTTAAACATCTAGAGGGAGTTTTTGTCTACTAATTACATGGATTATCTCAGTTAATCAAAGTTTTTCAACTTACTATACTACATATATAAGAGATCCCTATCATATTTGTATTTAGTATGAAGAACGCACTGCACTTCTGAGGTATTTTCCCTTGGCCCTATTGTTGATAAAAAGCAAAGTCAACTTGGGCAGTATTTGAACTCAGAAATGAAAAAGGCACTACATAAATACCTCAAGGCATTTTGTCCAATTCTTTACAATCTGCCAATCTGTTACCTTCTTTTTGCTTTATATTAAAAATGATATTTTATCTTGTGAAAAATCCGACAGCCATCCCTTGTATTCAAGGATGACCTGTTATAAGCATATACCACATTTTTGCTAAGGATTTTAGGTGCTCATACAGTCGCGAGCAGACACAGACATCCTCTCGGCCCTCCCACCCTTGACCCAGCAGAACATCTGGAATGCGACAGCTGGAAGGAGAGAGGGCTGCACCAGCCGAGCTACTGCTGGCACTCATTTTCAGCAGAGTGGACTGGAGCAATGCGAAGTGTCTTGTTCAAGGACACAATGCGCTCTCCTGGACCGGGAAATCGAACCCACGACCTTATGATCATGAGCCTAGTAGCCTAACCACTAGGCTGCATGCCTACACTTATCTCATGAACTGGTGTAATAAATATATTCAATTCCTTGAACTTTCATTGGTTAAACATATCCACCAACTGATGATCAGCACTATTGACTTCACGGGGAGTGGAAATGGAAGTTGTGATAGTCATGTCTTCTCAAAGAACATATTTACAGTGTAAGGGTAGTGAAATTGAAATGGGGGTGTTGGGATCACAAGCTACATCTCATCAGAAGCTTACCTCCTACTCTACTGTATACCCCATCAAATGACAAATGGGATCATTCATGTCGTTGCTTGACCTGCTAGAAATAGGAGTGAAATCTCCTTCAAAGAAAAAAAAAGAAGCACACATTGGATAATGTACTCCTGGATATATATGTATGTGTGAATAAAAGAGAAGATAGTTATGGCTGGAAAGTCTTTGATCAGGGCTGACCTGGAAGTTAAACAACAACAACAACAATCAACAATCGACTTCTTGATATTTTTGTAATCTGAAGAATTTATCAGTGAGTTGAGAAGATTTCATTGATCAGTTTTCAGAAAATCTGGTTAACTATTCTTGACAGCTGAGATAATGTTAAATGTGTCCTGCCTGAACTTCCTAGTTGTATATGACCTCTAATCAAACTCACCTGATACACCTATCTCTCCTCCTTTGATCACCTATACTGTCCCCACCTCATCCAAGTCCCGCACTAACCTTTTTCGCAATCCTTTCTCCTTGGAACGTCAACTTTCTGGAATTCTCTTCCCACCTAACTTTTTCCCCATAGATGTCAGTTTAAAGATGTTCAAACTGAAAATTAACCATATCAATGACATCAGTCTAGCAGAGTCTGCTAAGGCCATGTGTGCTGCCACCTTCCTCCTGACTAAACCATAAAAAAAAAACACAAACAATTCTACATAGCTGTGTGATTAAGAAATTTGCTTTGCAACCATGTGGTTTCGTGATCAGTCCTACTGCGTGGCACCTTGGGCAAGTGTCTTTTACCTCAGGCAGTTCAACAATGCCTTGCGAGTGAATTTGGTAGACAGAAACTGGATGGAAGCCTGTCGTGTGTGTATGTATATATATATATATATATATCATCATCATCATTTTATGTCCGTTTTCCATGCTGGCATGGGTTGGACGGGTGATTTCAGCTCGCATCGATTTTAATTGGAGTCACCACTCTCCTAGAAGGGTCAGCAGCCCACACCTCACTTGTATGTTTTGTTTGGCTTGGTTTCTACAGTTGGATGCCCTTCTTATCACCAACCCCTTTACAGAGTGTACTGGGTGTATTTTATCATGGCACCAACACTAGAGAGGTTGTCATGTCCGCAACACCACTATAGAGTCCTCTCTACCCTATGTTTTCACCATCATGCCTCTCAAGAAGTATAAATGAAGAGAAGATCTTCATCTGTGCCATTGCGTTTCTGGGCCGTATCAAAAGTCCTCCACTGACCTCATCAATTTCAACAAGAATGAAACACATCTAGATCTGTTTGAGTCTTTTATTATGAATAATATATATATATATATATATATATATATACACATACATTACTTATCAGAAGCACAACACAGTGAGATAAATTACATCAAATTAAATAAAGAAAACAATACTAAGCCTCATCGAAAGGGCATAAACAGATGGATGCCAACAAACGTGAGTCTATACAGAGCCAGATTAAAGCCAACAACATACAAAAGTTGCGATGCAATTGGCAGGTGGAGGAGGTTCACCTCTTTCTTCCGGCATGGATCATAGCCAAGGGATCTCCACCCAACGACCTAATTGCAGAGGCTCTAAAGCGCTATGGTTTTCATAGGTCTATGGCTCAGATAGAAAGGAAAAAGCATAAACTCGCACATTCTTATGCCCTTGTCAAGACAGCATCATGAAAGACACTGGTGGTGAAAGCACGGGCAATGAAACGATCAATGGAGAACCCACAAGTTCAGCAAGGTCAAGCTGGTGGAGTAAATGACGGAGATACCAAGAAAGCAAACACAAATACAACTGGCCCCAATACCAACAATGAAGGCAGCAATGGCAGTAATGGAAACAGGCAGGATGAAATTAAGGCAGTCACCATGGACAAAAAATAGGAGAAGCAACTAGGAAAAGTGCAAAAAGGGAAACCGATGGACACCAACCAGAAATCCAAAGTAAAAACAAAAACAAAAAACCCCCAA
The DNA here is from genome assembly GCA_027124095.1 of Muusoctopus leioderma. Lineage (NCBI taxonomy): Eukaryota > Metazoa > Mollusca > Cephalopoda > Octopoda > Octopodidae > Muusoctopus > Muusoctopus leioderma. The sequence continues at coordinate 9,320 of JAOPJM010089821.1, forward strand.
AATAAACATAAAAACACCAGAATGAAAACTGACAAAGCCCAAATTGCCTGCAGATTCTACCTAAACGGCACCTGCTGGCATGGAGAAAATGGAACAAACTGCTATTTTGCTCATCCCGAACCTTGTCAGAGTGATACTAAGCAGGATAACCAACCCCGACAAAACCAAGAAGAATGTAGAAGAGGACAACCAATGAACCCGAGGCCTCACAGTGCACCATTGGTAAAGAGGCAACACAGAAATAATAAGAGCACAAGGACCCACCCAAAGAAAATTCAATGCACACCGTCTGACCCCTTCAAAAGGCAATATGCAGATGTAGTGCGAACTGCGGCTGTCGAGCAGCAAGCTTTTTTAAGCATGGCACAGAAGATAGTGTGGCAGCTAACCTGGCTGCAGCAGATGCAGAATCAAATCTATGCATATCAATATATGAAGCCACCACAAATAATAGATTCAGGGTGGCTACCACTGACACCAATGATACCTACCCAGATGTCACACCTATATTCATACTGAACATCAGAGTTCTGTTACAGCTTAGTAACAGAGGTAAAATTCTCTACCCGAGGGACCTTGCTGCATGCAATCAAGCAATATGCATGGCACTTACAGAAACGCATCTAACATCTAACATAGCAGATGTGGAAATACAGATATCAAAGTATGCAGTATTTCGTACCGACAGGAGAGAAAGAAGCCACAGAGGAGTTGCCATGCACATCCGGGAAGATGTCACACCCCTAGTAATGCTGTCACACTCAAACTCGATTTGTGACACATTAATAGTACATATAAAACAACTTCATGTAGTTATATGCACAACATATCGTCCACTGGATGCCTCAAAACATGATGGCAAATTTGAAGATAGCCTCAGACACATAGAAGAGGTATTAACCAAACTGGACCAAACACATCAATGTACTCCTTCTGGGCGACTTCAACCTCCCAAATGGTAAATGGCCTGAAGGACACATCCTTTCAGGGATGTCACTGCATGAACAAAGGCAAGTAGAATCAGTACTTGAACTTTCTAATATGCTGTTCATGGAACAAGTAATACTCCACCCAACCAGGAGTAACAACATTTTGGATCTCTGCTTCACAAATAACATGGACTTCATCCATAATGTGAATGTGACACCAACGACTTTCTTAGACCATAACATCGTAGAACTAACAATGTATGGTCCAAGGGAAACTGTAGACATTTACCCTACAAGAAGCACTCAAGCCATATCCAGCTTGAATTTCCATAAAGCAAATTGGAAATCAATTCGAAAAAAGATCCTTAAACAGTAGTGGCCCAAAAGTCAGTCTATGCAAGACAATGACATAAAGCTCAAACAATTTATGTCAATAATTCAAGCTATATGCATTAAATATATCCCAGAAAGAAAGGCCAATGTACCCAAAAATAAAATTCCCAGGGAGAGGAAAATTCTTTTGAGAAGTAGAACAAAGATCTCAAACCGGTTGAATGGGCAACTCAAGAATAGTGTAAAATCCGACTTAAGACGGACGCTCCTGGAAATTGAAAGTAAAATCAAACACTCCCATGAAAAGGCAAGAGAAGAAAGAGAAAACAAGGCTGTGGAAAGTATAAAAACGAACCCTAAACCCTTCTATGAATTTGCAAAAGAAACAGCCTCAGTGCATTACAAAAGAGGGCCATTGTTTCAAAGGAACAGCTCACTGACTACAGACCCCAAAAAGATAAGTGAAATACTGAATGAACAATTCAAAGTATTTTCTCCTCCCCGCTGGGACACATGCAAATAAATAAGCCAGTTAAATTCTTTGACACTACAGCCCTGCAGAGGGAAGCAGCAAACATTGATTACATCGACATTGAGGAAGAAGATGTAATATCAGCCATAGATGAAATGAGCTTAAACTCAGCAACAGGCCTTGATAGTTTCCCAGCAATTCTCTTAAAGCCATGTAAACAGGCTTTAGCAAAACCACTTCAGATATTTTTCCAAAGTTTCCTTGTAGGTGGTAAATTTCCCAAAAAGTTAAAGGAAGGCATAATATGCCCTATCCATAAAGAAGGGAGCAGAGCAGATGCTAAAAATTATAGGCCCATCTCTCTAACTTCACATATCAGCAAAGTCATAGAGCAAATTTATCAGAGGGAAACTGATCATGTTCTCAGAAGAAAATGACTTGCTAACTGATACCCAGCACAACTTCTATCCGGGAAGAAGCTGCCTCACACAGCTCTTACGGCACTACAACTGGGTTTTGAAGCAGCTGCTTCACCATTCAAACATCGATGTGGTATATCTCGACTTTGCGAAGGCCTTCCACAAGGTCGATCATGGAATGATATGTCACAAACTGCATGATCTTGGCATAACTGGAAAACTTGAAGAATGGCTGCATGACTTTCTAAAAAATAGAAGTCAGGTAGTTGCAACCAATGGTTCCCTCTCAAAGGAAACACAAATTCTGAGTGGAGTCCCTCAGGGAACTGTCTTGGGACCATTACTGTTTGTAGTAGCTCTCTCAGACATGCCCATGGTCATACAGACAGCCACCATCACTAGCTACGCTAATGATACAAAATTATCACAGGCAATCAAGAACCCTGATGATGTCGCAAGCTTGCAGCGGGACCTAAATGCGGTACACAAGTGGGCTGAAGAAAACAACATGCAATTTAATGCTGGAAAATTTTAAGCACTGCGCTATAAGCCCACAAATGCATCACAGTCTGAATATACAGGACCAGGGGGGACTGCAATCCCAGATTCACAGTCAGTGCATGACCTGGGGATCAATATGAGTAATGATGCATTGTTTCACGTGCACATTACTAGACGACTGGCAGGATGGATTCTAAGATCATTCAGAACCAGAAAGCAAGAAGTCATGTTGACCCTGTGGAAGACATTTGTTCTCAGCTACCTGGACTACTGCTCTCAGCTATGGTTGCCACAGTGTCAAACTAATGGTGGAGCTCGAAGCAATCCAACACTGCTACACTGAAAAGATTACCTCAATGCAAAGGATGAGCAACTGGGAGAGGCTGAAAGAACTAAGACTCTACTCCCTGGAGCAAAGACGCGAGAGATATGCAGTAATATACATATCGAAGATCCTGGAAGGGCTATCACCAAACTTTGGCATTGAGAGCTATACCAATGCCCACACTGGATGCCACTGCATAGTTCTAAAGGTCCCACCCTCCCCATCTAGAGTAAAGGACAGATACTGCAACAGTTTATGGTTCAAAGGCCCACAACTCTTCAATATTCTGCCAAAACACTTAAGAAACCTACATAATGTGGATATGGTTGTTTTCAAGAACCAACTGGACATTCTACTGTCCACGATACCAGATGAGCCAACATCCTGGTAGGAAGTACGGATGAGGGCAGCGGTATCAAACTCCTTCATCCACCAAATGAGCCAACGTCCCGGCAAGAAATACAGATGAGGACAGCAGTATCAAACTCCCTCATCCACCAAAACCCATCCACAGAGGGGGTGAGGGTTGTGGAAGCAGTAGTGAAAATAGCGGCAGTACCTCAGCATGGCTGCAACCGGAGGGCTGAAACTGTTAAAAGAATATATATAGGTGCAAGCATGGTTGTGTAATTAAGAAGTTTGCTTCACAACAATGTGGTCCTGGGTTTGCTCCCACTGCACAGTACCTTGGGTAAGTATCTACTACTACAGCCTCGGGTTGTGCAGAAGCCTATCGTGTGTGTGTGTGTGTGTGTGTGTGTGTGTGTCTATATGTATATAGATGTCTGTTGTTATGTTGTATCCCTTTAAGTCCCATAACTTAGTGGTTCGACAAATAGACTGATAAAGTAAGTACCAGACTGAAATAAGTAATGAGGTCAATATAATTGACTAAAACTCTGGAAGGCAGTGCCCCAGTATGGCTACAGTCCAATGACTAAAACTAGTGAAAGAATAAAAGAATATATATCCTGTGGCTTGTTGATGGCATGATCAGTAGAGCATCAGACAAAATACTTTGTGATACTTAGTAGTTACATCCCTTTACATAACCACTGCCTTTCATCTTTCAAAAGTTGATAAAATATGTACCAGTTGATAAAATATGTGCTGGGTTTTATATAATGAACTATACTCTAGAAAGTGATACCCCAGCATGGCCAGTCCAATGACTGACACAAAATACATTTGTTTTTTAAATATAGGTTTCAGCTAGTAACAGCTCAGGTCATGACTAACATAAAAATATATATAGACATAAGTAAAGAAAACATAGCAGTAAGTTCTTGCTGAGATGAAGCCATGATATAGTTTAGATTTCCATTCATGACAAGTTTATATAGTTATATCTCTAATGCATTGAGAGTATTTCAATTTCCATTTCCTTTCCCCTAAAGACCTTGTTTGTCATAATTATTGGAAGATACTATCAAGGAATCAATAAAGTGAATCCTTTTCAAAGACTCTTTCACATTATAGCCACTTACATCCAGAACAATACATGAATCTATGTTTGTGCATGAGTATGTATATATATATCATCATCATCATCATCATCATTATTATCATTTTACGTCCACGTTTCCATGTTTGCATGGGTTGGACGGGTCCTCTCCAATACAGCTTCTCGCCACTTCTCTCAATCCTTCGTCAGCTCCTTCTTGAGATTCAGCATCCCGAGATCTGCTTCCACCACCTCTGCCCATGTCTTCCTTGGTCTACCTCTTCCACGCCTTCTTTCCACCTGGATCACTTGGCACTTTTTCACCCATATGTCATCACCCATACGCATTACATGTCCATACCAACACAATCTTCTCTCTTGCACACTACATATAATTCCTCTTATACCCAGTTTTTCTCTC
>JAOPJM010090107.1:0-14158 GCA_027124095.1 Muusoctopus leioderma
CGTTTAAAGCCGGTTTGAATAAAAACAGGGGAGAAAACTGCGGCCGGATAAAGCCGTTTTGAACGTTAAAGGGTTAAGGCAGTAGGGTATGATTTGAGGGAGATTTGGCTGCTATTTCTATCAGGTTGACCAACAATGAAAAAGATCCCTCATTGGCTTGATCACACTTTTTTCTATGGGAAGAACTGAATTTGGTACTGCAAACCAACAAAATATTTGTTAAATCCACTACTGTTGTACTACATACAGCTTGTAAATTGTCCCACACTTAGTACTCACTTCAACTCATGTGCACTTGATCATTGAGAATTATTTTACCCATGGGCACAATGCAGTGCCAAAGACAGGATATGAACCATAGACCTCTAAGCTTATTGTTCTGGTATCATGTTGATCTAGCCATCTGTGCTCCTAAATGACTTAACAATTTAGATAGACTTAGGCATGTACAAGTGCCTAGAGACATGAAAAAGAAAATCCACTTGCAATGGAATATAAACTAAAAGCATGAGCTAGTAGTCTTATATTGTTTCTACTTAGCTATTACAATGATTCTGCAAAGCTAGTCATTTGTATGATTTATGAGAGCAGATCTCTTATAAATGACTACCATTCTGAATGCTAACCAACACTTCAACCATGAAGAGAATGTAGTGTCTATTTTCCATCTAGAAAGATTAAATCAAATTGTTCAGCATGTCTAAGCCAAAGATGAAATACAATGCTTATGCTTACTCTTGAGTTTATGTTTCTCAAATCTGTGGTCTGTATTTTAATTACTCAACTGTTTTACTCTATATAGAATATATTATATACACACACATATGCATCTATGTTGTATATCTAGTGTGATGTACCTAGCAAATACAAATGTACACATTCTACAGGGCTTTAAAAAGAAAACAAAAATCTGCCTGATAAAGAAAACATACACTTACAATCACTTTACGACATTTCACTCATTATCAAACTATCTTTTTTCTGACTCTTCAACCATACTACAAGTCTCTGAACTTGCTTATGTTTATTCTAGAGTTTTTTTCTTGGATCTGTATATATAATGTATTACACACACACACACACATCTCCTTATATATTCTATGCAACTCACATACCTGTATGCACTTAACACATGCAAATGCACACATTCTTTGTAACTTCCAAGGAAAACAAAAAGCGTCTGCCTGATAAGAAACAATACATTTACAAGAGCCAATGAGATAACCTCACATGGTTACTTGACCTGCAAGAAAGAGCAACCTAATCTCCCTCAAACAACACCCTACTGTTTTAAAAAGAGGAAGGACTCATTGGATAATGTCGTCTAAGATATACTATGTTTGAAAAAATACTGTATAGTCTTGGCTAGAATGTATAATCATAGGTCTGCTCGATCAGGACTGACTTGGTGCTAAACAACAGCATACACTTACAAACACTTTACAACAATTCATCCATTTTCACATTGTCTTTTTTATGCCTTTTCTACCATACTACAACAGTCTATGTTCCTCTGAACTTGCTGACTGTACTCACTATCTCCATGTAAGCCCACTCAATGATACTGTCTCTCCTCTACCTTTCTCTCTTTTTGTGTTTTGTTTCATTTATATATCACATGCCCTTCTTCCACAAACTACAGTCTTCTGGAACCCAGTTCCTGCACTTGATTTCTTGCCCAGTTACTAAATAGGATCAATTCAAATAAAACATCAATTGTTACTCACCTCATTTGGTTATTCTCATCATTTAGTTTAGGGAGGTTTCAAATAGTTATGGATATTGCACACCTCTCTTTCTAAGAGCATTGGCAAATAAATGCCCATTAACACATGTGATGGAGACTCCATTGTTTTAGATGATGAGCATTTAGTTGTTCGATCAACTGAACTACCTACTTGTTAAATTAACGTGTAAGTGGCTGAGTATTCCATAGATACGTGTGCCCTTAATGTAATTCACAGGCCAAATCAGTATGACATAATATCATATTACATTCACACATACATTTACATGTGCACACTTATATTCACATGTACATACACATGCACACACAGACATATATATAGATATATAAACATGCATACTCTCTCACACTTGTTCTTATAAAGAGGCAGACACACTCTCTCACTCACCATGTCCCCCCTCTCTGACTGTCTCTGCCCCACTCTATCTCACACACTTTCGCTTGCTCTATTGGAAAGACATCAGAAAGAAATATGCTTACTTAATCACAGCATATATATATATATATATATATATATATATAGATATATAAAGTACTTTTGATCTGTTTATTCTGTGTAATAAAAAATTCAACCATTTTCAAATCCCACACCAGAAAAATACATCTGGTTTCAAGTTCAAATGCACCAAATATGCATGTATAGCTCTCAAATTTCTGAAGCTTCTCCTGAATGTTGGTGCTATCAAATGTGATTTTTCTAACTGCCAAACACTCAGTTTGTTTATTTTTTTATAGGAGTAAAACTCAATAAGCATGATATTGTCAACCTAGCATTTTGTCACATGAAATAAATCGATCAACCTATTGTTTGTTAGGAATCAAAACAAAATATTTGAAATAAATTTATTGCTGTAATCTTACTGTTTCAGTCAACTGTTCCTTGTGATTGGAATTGTACATAAACTGTGTCCCAAATCACAATCTAGATTATTACCCCAATCTTAGTTTAGAAGCTGTGCTGCTGCTGCTGCTTAGCCCCAGTCACCCCTATTCAACAGACCTATGATGAAAGGTTTTCCAGTAGTAACCATCCCGGTTTTCCAGTAGTAACCATGTTTTTGTTTCAGTCATAATGGATCTAGGATTACATTTTCTAATGTGTCCTTTTTTTTAATATGGTAGGGTGTAATTTGAGGGCAGATTTGGTTGCTATTTTTAGCAGGTCAAGCAACCATGTGGAGGCTCTCATTAGCTCAGAGTGTATTGCTAATTGACCATGGTAAAGATTTAGATTAATTGAAGGGAAATGGTATCTTCTCTATTCTAAATTGTGTTACCAACTGAATATTAATTAAGTACAAGTATTACTTTTGCTTTCCATTTTAATGTTTAGGGTTTTATATAAGCCAGAAGTTACTTCTTCACTTATGTTCTCTCTCCACCTGTTAAGTCTTCAGTGAATACATTATTCTTATCTGACTGCAGAAAGCTGTTGTTTTTCGCTTCAAGTAAAATTCTTTATTCTAAATAAATCATTTTTCAAAGAATCAATTTATTGGTGTTAAAGTATTAATTTCCACTATAGGGTTTTGTTTATACAAGATGCTATGATTATAAGGATTATTAAAGAATTTTCTAAATTTATTTTATGGTTTTCTTTTCATTTTTGCCAGCTGACATAGGTTGAATTATTCTATCAATTGAAATATTTGTATGATTTAAGGTGCAGATAATAACTTTTATTACTTCAGGTGAGTTCAACTAAAAATGATTGAATGGAAAAAAGTATTGTATTACTATTTCATAAGTTATGAGTTCATAGTTCAGGCACTTTGTTTGTTTATAGACTGAACACTTAATTTTAATTATTTTAGTTCATGTGGATGTGGAAAATAGGTATCAGGTCTTCTAGAAATGTTACATTAATAGAGTAGCATCATATCTAGGTAAAGATTGATCTTTTATTTTTTTAACTCTTGAATCTGAAGGTAATCCACAAAATTCATAAGGCAAGTACTTATGTAGATATGATTTATCTATGTCACACACCAGTGGTATCTTATCCGTGACAAACTTTGGCAAAAGTAAAGGTGTCTGCTAATGAGCTCTATCAGTTTCTGTCTCTTGGATTGTAAGTTTCTTGTGAGACCACATTCTATCACTGTGTTCCACTGACTCACATCAACTTTGGTGAATCTCAGTTTGGTTTCATCTTCCACTCTTTTCCTTCTGTAAATTAATTACCTACTTATTGTTACATTAATCACTCTCTCTCTCACACACACATACACACACTCACACATACACACACATTCCATACCACCATTCAGTTTTTGTTTATCTTCCACACACAGGTGTTACCCAGGTGGAGTCTAGACACCTCATGCCTCACATGCTCTGATTCCATATAAGAGACCTCAAAAACATCTGCTAATGGGGATATGAAACCTAGTATCCTTCAAAATGATAAAGACCAAAATCACTAGACTTCTCAAGGAAACAGTTTTTCACTACATCCTTCCTATTCTTGAACAAAACTTTGAAACATTCTTGACTGCCTCACCCCTCCACTGCATGCCTTTCAGTTGAATGGCAAAGACTCACTAACAAATTATGGTCACTAACTCATAGTTGCACTGTTTCTTCTCTCTGCCTCTTCTCTCAAGACCACAATAGTCTTTGCTCATCTGAACTAGGAAGTTATGTACCCCCTCCACTGCAGCTGAGGGATCCTCTACATGGTTGCTTACTCTCCTAGAAATTGCAGTCAAATATCCCTAAAATTATACCCTACCATCTTAAAAAAGAAAGACACCTTGTATAATGTAATAATTTCTCTCCATAAGTGCAGTCTCCTTTGAATTCCAAACCTGCCTACACTTTTTCATGTGGATTTTGACCAACAGATTTCCAACTGAACATCAACTGCATTAACCTCACCTATCTATCATTAACCTCCATAACCTCTCCCTCTTCACACCTCCCCTCTATAACCTCCCTCCTCACCTGTCCTCTTCACCCCTCTTCCCCCCTCGTCTTCCTCTTCTTAATAAAATAAAAGTTTAACATAGATAGAATAATGAACAAATGAATAATTAGCCGTATTATGCTACTGATCTGTTGCTAAACTAGTAAAAAAAATACATTTACCCATCTCAAATTTGGAAAAGTTTGTTAAAAATAACTTTTTGCATTGCAATACTGAATATACATTTTATCTATCTATATATTGACTTGAACAAAAATAAGTATATCTCTATTTTCCTTTTCCTTTATCCAGTCTAACTTTTACATACACTAAGAAAGCTGAAGTATTTAATGTTCGATGACCTTGTTGTTTAGTCCCAGTAGACCTATGATAAAAGTAGACCTATGATAAAAGTAGACCTATGATAAAAAACCATCTTCACCATCCTATCATTTTGTATATCCAGGACTACATTATCCAATGTGTCCTTCCATTTTTAAGACAGTAGGGCATGATCTGAGGGAGATTTGGCTATTTGTAACATCTCGAGTAACCATGTCTAGGCTTCACTTGTTCACCTTTTGATGACCTTTTTAGAGTTGATGTAACAAATTTTGAAGAGGACAGGTGAGGAGGGAGGTTATGGAGGGGAGGTGTGAAGATAGAACCAAATGATTCTTCCCAATATAGGAGTATATAGGGATGATGTAGTAGTTGGTGATAATATATTGGACAGCTAGATTATAGGTTGTGAGTTCATATCTGCTGCTGGTAACTTGTTGAATTTTTAACAAGACACTTAATTCGGACTCTGCTTACCTATCTGGGGAATTGGTACCATGCTTTCCTGGAAAAGTTACAAATCTCTTTGGACTGAGAGATTATATATCATTGATTTACTGCCACTTAGTTCAGAGATAACTAATAAATTGTGATTTGTGAAGTCAGTTGTAATCAAGCAGCTTATATTATAGTTGGGAGTAGCCAATCAAACACTTGTTGATTATACAGAAAAAACAAAAACAAAAAACTTTTGTTGCTCTGACATTGAGTATGTTCGTTCATCTTAGTTTTATTTCCTTAATTCTGGAGTGACAAGGGAACAGATAAATAACCATATGATTCTTGATATAGGTAGATTTAAAACTAGATCAGAATGGTTTCTCTGATGACTGGAAATACTTTTTGTTGTAACACCACTCTCTGTAAGTGGCAGTGAGCAGGATTTAAATTTAGTACTGTAAGCTAATAAATTGTCTGTTATTAAACATTATCAATGCTTTACTGGTGAACCATTCCTTCTTACACTTTTTTCCAGCTAGATAGACTGAGGCTAGAAGAATTTAATACCTTGCCCAGAAAGGTAGTGCACTACCAGAGACAGTACAAACTCTTGTCATTCTATTACCCTACCTGCTTGAATCCTCAGGATTTAAAAAACAAAACAAAAAACCCACAGATATCTGTGGCTCAGGGGTACCTTATTTATTATTTTGTTAGTTTTCTAGCTAGTTGACTTATATTTCATTTTCTGTAGAATTAAGTAGATGAGAAACAGTTCTCTTGGATATCTTGCTGGTGACTTTCTCAGAAATGCTTGATACTTATTCTCAACAACTAGGTTGAGTGAAGCACATAAAATGACCCACCTGCACTGGATATGAACTCATGATTCATGAGTTGGTTACCCAATCCCTTAAACATCTGGCCACTTTGCATTTACACTTTTTAATGTTGTGTGTATTATGTATTTGGCTATCACTATTTTTACTTGTATATAGAATATTACTTCAAGTAGGCAGATTAGGTAGGATTTAAAACTTTTATATACTGCTTCATCATTACACTCTCTCTTTCAACAACCTACACTGGTTGGACATTACAAGTGGCATTCTGTTTGTTTCATGAACTTTGTAAAGATATAATGTTAACTAACACTCTTCTTTTAAGTTGTAATAGTTGTAGCTGAGACAACTTGCTTAATTTAAGACCTGCAAGCGTGGAAAAAAAGAAACATTAAATGAAATGTTTGTCTAGAAAATTACATTATATATAAGATTTAAACTGAAACTATTTTTACAACATGTCATCTATTTTATATTAACACTTAATCTTTTGTTGAGCTTGTGTTTCTTGTACATATGAGAAATTCTGTTTGAAAATCAACACATTTTCATTTCTTCTCAAGATTTCCTATTTGCAACACTTTCTCTTTCTTTCAACATATTTTCAATTAAAAAATGTTGTTTTGTTGCTTAGTCAGGAAGGAAAACAGTGCCTATCACCTATTTTCAGGGCCTCTGAGACTGGTTGGAGAGAGGAAGTTATCCTCAGACTGGAAGCCTGGCCTGAATGCTTGCAACAGAGTGGACTCTGCTAAAGGCACCCAATACCCTGGTAGTGGTACTAAACTGGGTGATAGATTAAGTCTATCACCCAAGTAGACCATAACGAGGTTTAAACTCAGAAGGCAAGGATTGGAGTAAATACTGTGAGGCATCTCGTCTGATGCTCTATCAATTCTGCCAGTCCATTGCTCTAGACTGCTACTTTATTTAACCACCTCGAAAGGATGAAAGGCAAAGTTGACCGTAGCGCGATTTGAACTCAATGTGCAATGAGCTAGAATGAATACCGCATAGCATTCTACCCGGCGCTCTGACTCTGCCAATTCGCTGCCTGTTTATTCTTTTTATTATTGCTACATATATACACACTTTCACCCATTTGGTGTATTTAGCAATGACTCATTCATAGATGATTCTAGAAGACTGTTATCTATTGAGTTAAAAATCTCTTAATTCACACCTATATTTAGTCAATTTATGGGAAATATAACAAAAATAAATATAGTTTTTAAATACCTAAATAGATACATGTTATTTTCTAATTATATTTTTGTTATAATTATGTGTGTTTCCATCTTAGCATGGTTGAATGGTTTTACAAATTTCATTATTTGTTAAAATGAGGAACTTTGCAGACATTTGTGACGTTAATTATTCAACCATAAACTTGGTCTTATTCTATTTTTCAGCCATACTTGTTTATCATTTATGAATTAGAAATAAATTCTTTTGCATTTTACTGGGGTTTGGCCATGGTTTCTATAGCATTAGCATGTTTGTTCTTGTCATGCTGGAGCACTGCCTTTTGTGTGAGACAAATTTTCCTTGTATAGGTTGTGAGTGAATTGCAGGTTTTTGTTGACCCTGAATGTGCAGACCTATGATAAAAATATGTTCTAGTTGTAATCATCCCATTTTCTTTTCTAAATTACATTATCCAGTGTGTCCTTTTTTTAAATAAATACAATAAGATGTGAGTTGAGGGAGATTTGGCTGCTATTTCTATCAGGTTGAATGATGTCTTAGAGGATCCTTCAATGGCTCATGAATTCCGTAGAATTGTTTATTTCCTTTTAGATTAAGTAAAATTTTCTTTTCCAGACAAGCAGTATAAATTTGCAAATCAAGAACACAATACTTTATCCACTTTAACATTTTGCATCTACTAAATAAACATTATCTTCCCTTCATTTGCTAAAATTATGATATTGCTATTATTGGCCAGAGCAATGGTGTTGGTATTGTTGTGTTGCCCCAGGTCAACCCTGATTGAATTGTCTTATTGCACACAAGTAGTTATGTCATGTCTCTGTCTATCTGACAACCATACTGCACATTCTGACATGCAGTGATAAATCGTATGCGGTGCAGTGTGACAGTTTGGATATATTGTGCACTCCACTGTCCAGTCTATTTTTGTATGTCTGTAGATTCTGGTTGTGACTACAGTGGAGGTGGGTAAGTTGGACTTGATCAGAGTGCAATAGTTGCTGTTTCTCTGCACTTATCCTTGGTGGTGTGCATTCCAGCACAGTATTTGGCACTAGTGAGGCTATTGATGTTGCATCTGTTTCTGTATGTTTGTGCTTGTCTGGGCTGAGTTGCAGAGATAGTGTTTTCAGGATGTTGTTTTTGTTTCATTGTGTAGGTTGTCCGTGGGTGTTATGATGTCTAGTGTACCTTTTTTTTTTCTTTGTGGTTTGTTGTAGAAAGACTGGGGGCCTATGTAGGACTAACATAGGCCATGATAGATCTAATGTATTGTTTGTACACCATTGTTGTGGTTTCTTTTTGTTGGCCTAATGCAGTACCTATGATTGCTGTATGTTTGTGCATAATTTTGCTTCCGAATGTTGTGGAGGAGCTGTATGTAACTCCTAGTATTTTTGTCTTCTGTGTGTGTGGTATGTTTATGTTGTTGAGTGTGATGGTTAGTTGTATTTGATGTTCTTTGATGTTGCTGGTAAGAAAGGAGGCAGTGGATTTAGTAGATGCTACTTTAAGTCTATTGTTGTGGAGTCAGGTTTGTAGGTGATTTAAGTAGGGTTGGAGTAGTTGTACAACAGTGTCTAAAGAATTGTGAGAGGATGTGAGTGTAATGTCATCTGCGTATGAAGCGGCCTGTATACTTTGTGGAGGTGTGGGAAGGTCATGTGAATATAGGTTGAAAAGTGTGGGTGACGGTGGATCCCTGTGGTACTCCAGTTGGGAAATTGCAGGTTCTGGAAGAGTTGTTCTTGTACACTCCATAAGGTTGGTGGCCTGACAGGTTAGTCTGCTAGTCTGCATTTTTGTTTCTTAAGGTGGCATTGAGTATTTTTCGTATGAGTGGAGGTTGATGGTAGTTAGAATGGTACATGTGGGAGGTGTTTCGTTGTTGAATCTATCATGTATTTTCTGTATTAGGTGTGTAAGCAGTTTGGTGGTTGAGTGTAGTGGTTTGAATCCATGTTTTGATTTGGAGAGTGGTTGTGTGGATTAATGATGTTGAGGATTAGCTTTTCTAGAATTTTTGCAGGTGTGCATAGGAGGGTGATGGGTCTATATTATGTTATTTCATTTGGGGTTTTGTTGGACTTTCCCAGCTTCTAAATTCTGGAAATTTGCCAGTAGTTGTAAATACTGGTGAGTGCAGTAATTCCTTCAGGCCTTAGGTGTTTTAGGTATATGTTTGTGATTTTGCCTGGCGTTGAGGTTTCAGATTTCCTTATTCCTTTTTGCATATCTGATGGAAAGAAGGGGTCTAAATCACAGTCCTAGGTGGAAGATGCATATTTTTCAATTTGTTTTCCTGTTTTCTTTGTGTTGTTTTTGGTGGCTGATTTTCGAGAAATGTTTGAGAAGGGTGTTTGCTTGGTGTTGCAGTGTGGGTATATTTTTTGAGGTTATTATTGTGACATGGGGTGTGCTGTGACCATTGTTGTTGTTGCTACTACTACAAATCACTCTAGTGTTTTACTGTTAGTTTTGTGGTTTATGTTGGATACAAATGTTTGCCAGTTTTCTGTTTTTCTGTGGTTTATGTTTTTGTTTGTTATTTCCTTGTTTAGTTGTTTGATGATCAGTTTTTATTCGGTTATGTGTGGTTTTGGTGTATAGTGTTTGACGTTGTCTCTGATTTTTTATGAGCTTGGCTATTTCTGTTGTATAATTGGGGTTGTATTTTTTATGTTGCCTTGTGGGATATGTCTTTTGGAGGTATATAATTATTTTTTTGAATGTATGTTCTGCAGTGTCTATGTTGATGATTGGGGTATTGTTGAATAATGAAAACCTTGATTCTGTCTCTTGATGGAACTTGTTCCATTGTGCTTTTTTGAAGTTTGTAAAGGTGTTTTTGCTTTCTTCATTAATGTGCGATGAGTGTGTTGCAATGATAATTTGTAGGTGGTCTTAGGAAAGTTGTGGAATTGTTTACTATGTGGTTGTGGTAGCTAGCTATGTGGAGCAGAATGTGATGTCTGGGGAAGAGTTGTTGTTATTGGCTTGGTGTGGTATGTGTGTGTTGGTGTGGATTGCTTAGGATGTAAAGAGAGTTTAGTTGTGCTACCATTGTATTACCTCTTGTTATCTTTATCATATGAAAACCAGGAGGTTTTGAGTGCATTAAAGTCTCCCCCAATGATGGTGTTTGTATGAGTGTTAAAGTGTTGTAGTTGGGGTGTGTAACTTTGTGGGATAGTTGGTGAGGTCAGTGGTGGTGTATATATATGTTATATTAATGTGCTTTTGTGTTACTGGTTTTTATTTTGAAAGCCTACATTTCTAGTGTAGTGTCATTTCCTATTAGTTTATGAATGTCATGTGTTATCTTGATATTGAATGTAAGTTCTTATATATGTAATCAGATGAACTAAGTTGTTGAAAGGCTGTTTAGTCTCATTTGAGTATAATTTGAAATACTGGGAGTTCCATGTTCAGTTTGTAAGGATATTTCCTGAATTATTGTTACATGAATGTCATCTGTAGTTTTAATATCTTTGAGTTCCATAAATGTGTTTTTAATGCTATTAATGTTGTACTGCAGAATTTTTAGAATTTTTATTTCATATTTACAAAGTTTATTTTTGTTGTGTTGTTACTATTGCTGTCATTGGCCAGAGTAGTGATTTTGTTGCTAATGCTGGCTAGCATTGGTGCCCTAACCTTGAGTTAGGCTATAAAAGTTCATTTTTTATAATGTTTAAGAGTTGAAGAATGTCAAACAGCTTATTGGTTAGTTGTAATTATTTTAAATTTAGTAAACCTTGTTTTCTTTGCTTAGCATTTCCCAGCCCCTTTGTAGTGGCCAAATATCACATTCTTGTGGTGTATATTTTGGCTGTTCAAGATAGTACAGTAACTGGATAAAATATTGTTTAGAAATTGCCACTGTTTATACTGTTCATATTTAATATTGTTATCAAGCAGAGTTGAATCGCCCATGAGGTTTTTTTTTTTTAATATGGAGTGCGATAAACTTTTTTTTTTTGTGATTTGTAAGTTATTCATATTTTGTTATTTTTTTTTTACTGTTTTACATCCATTTTGTTTTTCATGATGTTATGTTTTTTTAAACATTTTCTGAGAGCAATTGGTTTTGCAACTAGGTTCCCTTCCTGCTACTATTCACTCAATTGCAAAGGAGTGGAACCTATTGTTATTCATATAGACTAAGAAAAGTATAGTTTTGTGTTTTGCTCAAGAGCACAACACAATAGCTATTGTAATGTTTGAGTACTTGATAACATGTGTAATCCAGCACCTTAAACTCACAACCCTTGTCTCATGTCTACAAAAATAACTTTTCTAAAGGAAACTAATATGCATGTTGGCATCAAATAGTGCTAATTATTACAAAATGTTGATTAGATGATTAGACAGTATAACAATTTACATTAATACGGTAGGGCCCTTTTGAGAATTATAAGGGGGTTATTTTAAACTGACTACTTATGAAAACCATTTCTCTAAAATGAACTCTTATATGTTTTATCCACTACACTTTTCATGTTAGAATGTGGAAAATTATTTATACACATCTCATTTGCCAGAAAATGCATTTCCATACTATAATAATATAGCATTATAGAGAACAAAATTATGAAAGTTAATATTTTAAAGTTTCTAGATGACGGTGATGATATTTCCTAATTTAACCAAAACTGAGTTTAGATATCAAAACACTTGAGGATATGGAAATGGCTCCAAATGGAATTAAACTGATCTGTCAGCAACTTGGAATACAATTATCCAATTAGTTGCATTTGTTTTGCTTATGATAATGAGACAGTATATAAGCTGTCTATCAAGTTTGTAATTTCTCAGAATTTGCTTGCCTTGCCAAGTGTCCATTTTCTTCCTAGCTGCCTAACAAGTACTTGTCCATTTTCGTCTTGACTGCCTAACAAGTAGTTGTTCATTTACTCATGATGTATCTCACCAAACCTCCTTAAGGCCATTAAACAGCACTTTTCATCTGTTTCCTCAATGAAAGATAACTTCATTTAAATTCTGCAATGGTAGTTTGTGATAACTTAGTAACTTTGCTTATATCCAGGAAAAGTAGTGTGACACAAATCAACATTTAAAACTTCTACATAGTTATGTTTGGACAGTTTCCTTTCATTGAAACCTTGTGACCTAGCATTATTTGTAAATTTTACTTCCTCTGAAAGGAAAGTGCTTGAGCTGAAGACATTTTCTAATTCCTACTGATAATTAATTAATTTTGTATTTATAAATTTGCGTGTTTTCTTTTTAATTTCAGAAATAATGTAATTTACACAGTAACAGTTGTTCATCCTACAAAATAAAGACTTTTATGTAGTATATTTCAACATGAACAGTGGGTGTGAGATTAAGTTCCTGAACTATTGATCACTGGGCTGTCTTCAGTCTCACATCACTACTTTGGCAAGTACACTGAAGTCTATGCTTCCCTGAGGAGGTTTAATAAGACAAAAACATGTCCAGTACTTGTCAGTATTAGTCATTGAACTAATATTGTATTTTCATCATTGCATAATTATTTCTAATTAGCTTTTTAATAGTTAAGTAAAACTAACTTGACTATTGTGGATGGCATGCATCCCTGAGTAATTTCTCTCGGTAATTTCTCTCGGTAATTTATTCTCAAAAATTTGTCTTCAAACCTTACTGCTATAGCCATATAGCAAGGTGCCTTCACTACTTTGCTTGATTCAGCAGTATAAAAGGTGAGATAACAACAACTGTGGATGGATGGATATGAGGGTAAGATGCTGGACTACAGATCATCTGGTTGTAAAACTTAATTGCACCAACAATGAGAAAATCTTAAATTAGTAAAAATTATGATAATGGAGAAATGGAATGAAAATGGTGATAAAGAAAAAGTATTCTCTGTAACCTTTCTATTAGAATATGAAGTTTGCTTATTTATTTTAAAACCAGAGTAGTAAAATGGTAGAAATGCTCTGTGGTATTTCAATACCTGTTAATTAGTTATTGTTTTATTTAAACTCCATACTAAACTTTGACATTTTAATATCAACTTTGCATGCATTATCTATTGACCTTTCTATCTGTATTTATCTGAATCTATAAATAGGATTTGTGAGAAAATATTCTTATTTTGTAGAACTGTTTAGAGATGAAATGGATTTATCAGTGAAGTAATAATGGTTGCTATAAGTTAAAATCTCTAAATAAATTATTTTCACAAATTATTTTAATGTATATCTCATTATGTTATACTGAAAATACTGATACACAAAGAACTATCTGATATTTTCGATTCTTTTACTTTGAAGTTTAACTTGAAGAAAGACAAGAGAATTATTATTTAATATGTGTTTTTTTCTCTCTTTAACGATACAATATTATTGTAAATTCAATAGTCATAGATGAGTGTTGAAGAAGGTAAACTCTTGGTGAGCAACATTTGTGGCTTAGATTCTGGTTGAATATTTTCGCTTCACTAATGTTGTTAATACTCTTGGGAAAGATATGAATGTCACATATCCTATACTTCACCACAATGAAATAAATAGGTCTAATCAACATTTGGTACAGCACTGCTTTGGGTACAAAATGTTAGGCATTTGATCCACTAGGAGAAACACGTTTCTTAGCATATATTATTTTTCTTTTTGAAATCCGATTGTAAATTACTTGTATGCTTATATACAGATC
>JAOPJM010090201.1:0-14151 GCA_027124095.1 Muusoctopus leioderma
AATCACTCGTCTAACCCATGCCAGCATGGAAAGCGGACGTTAAATGATGATGATGATGATGATATATATATATATATTGGAGAAGGAGTGAGCGACAAATAAAAGGGGGATGTAGTAATATTTAAGCTGTTCCCAAGGCCATTAGTGATGTAAGTTAAACGAAATTGTGTCAACCAGGAATTTAAACCGAGCAGCAATTTCATCTTGTTTGATAATATTAACAATAACAATTGTTTCTAACATAGGCACAAGGCCAGACATTTGGGGAGAGGGGTATGTCAATTAAATTGAACTCAGTACGTGACTGGTACTTGATTTTATCAACCCTGGAAGGATGAAAGGCTAAGTTGACCTCGGCAGGATTTGAACTCAGAACATAAGGAGCTGTATGCCAGAAATTTTGTGGGAGAGGTTAGTCGATTAAATGACCCCAGTACTTGACTGGTACTTCATTTTATTAACCCCTGAAGAATGAGAGGCAAAGTTGACCTCGGTAGGATCTGAACTCAGAATGCAAAGAGCTGGAAAATACCACAAGACACTGTAACAATTCTGCCAAACAATCCTTTCTTTATTGGCTGCAAGGGACCATATATTATACAATACAAAGCATGTCATACAAAATATGGTTACAAAACATGTGAGGATGTACATCATCATCATCATTTTATGTCTGTTTTCCATGCTGGCTTGGGTTGGACGGGTGATTTCGGGCCACGTCGGTTGTGAATGGAGTCTCCACTTTCCTTGACGGGTTAGAGAAACCACGCCTCACACGTATGTTTCATTTGGTTTATTTTCTACGGCTGGATGCCCTTCCCAACACCAACCACTTTACAGAGTGTACTGGGTGCATTTATCGTTGCACCAACACTAGAGAAATTGTCATGTCCAAGACATGACTATAGAGCTCTCTTGACCCTGTCTTGTCTCTGAACGATCACCAAACACTTTACAGGGTGTACTGGGTGCATTTATCATGTCACCAGCACTAGAGAGGGTGTCTTGTCTCAAGCAGGCTAAAGATTCTCTCTCTACTCTACATAGTCTCCATTCTATGAGGGTAAACGTGACTTGAGATTGTGAATAGGAGATAGGTTATGTATGGGAGGGTGAGGTGAGGAAAAGAGTCGAATGTGGGTGAAAGTAGGGGGAAGCTGAGAATCTGAAGAGAGAGGAGCAAGAGTATGGGTATGGGGAGGACAAGAAGGAAGGGAGGTGTGACAGTATGGATGTGAGTGGGGAAAGCAGGGGGGGGGGGGAGAAGAGTAGTGGTTGTGTGGGAACTACATATTGGGTGTTGGGTATAAGATAGCATTGGTGGATAAAACTGGTAAATGATAGTGAGTGAAGTTGATGGGGGGTGGGGGGCAAATGACATCTGAGAAACACAAGGAGTATGGTAGGATGGAATAGGACAAGGGGTGATAGAATCAGAGGGTGCCGAGGATAGTGGGTTACTTGACAGGATCTTATGGGGGAGGGTTCATGACAAGCTTGCACTGAGGGTGTGTCCTCCGCCATATAGTATCTTGCCAAACATTACGGTCTTTAGTCATTTCCTTTGTGAGGTTCAGCTTCTTGAGGTCAGCCATCACCACTTCATCCCATGTCTTCCTAGGTCTCCCTACTGCACGGGTTCTAACCACATCAAGCACACAGCACTTCTTTATACAGCTCGCGCCCTCCATACGCATCACATATCCATACCAGTGCAGTCTTCTCTCTTGCATACTACATCTGATTCCTTTTATACCCAACTTTTCTCTCAGTTCATTTGTACTCTGTCGTTCATGCACACTAACATTACACATCCAACGGAGCATGCTCGCTTCATTCCTTTCCAGCTGTCGCGGGTCGTCAGCATTCAAGGCCAAGGTTTCGCTACCATACAGTATTGCACTTCATGCACAAGCATCATACAATCTGCCCTTCACTCTGAGGGAGAAGCTCTTTGTTGCCAGCAGAGGTAATAACTCCCTAAACTTTTTCCATCCCATTCGCCCTCTAGATACTATGCACTCGGAGCACCCACCTCTACTGCTGATGAGGTCTCCTAGGTAACAGAAGTTGTTGACTACTTCCAGAGAGCCTTCTGGACAGTTGAAAGAATTTATTTCATGTGTACTATCACAGATTTCTCCTTTGCATCTGCCACACATGAAGATAGTCTTCTCAGTCAGCCAACCTGTAATCCCACTACATCTCTTGTGTGTCCACTGGGTACACTGTATGGAATTCCTACCTACTCCTTTTCTGCATATTGAGCATGGCCATTTCCCAGATGGTATCATGGGCCGGTCTTCTTTCCTACTTACTAAAACTTTAGTCTTAACTAAGTTTACTCTGAGGCCTTTCAGTTCCAGATTTTGCTTCCATGTCTGGAATTTCTTCTCTAAGTCTTCTACAGATTCTATAAGTACTAGGTCATCAGCATATAGGAGTTCCCCAAGGGGCAGCCAGTGTGTGTGTGTGTGTGTGTGATTGTATCTGCATCTTGTTGGAATCACTTAAGCAACCAGTCATTTGTTGTGTTTATGTCGCACAGCTTAGCAGTTCAACGGGTGATGATCGGTGGAATAAGTCCCATACTTAAAAATAAGTGAGGGTTGGAGTCGGGAACGACATCCGGACATAGAATAATGCCTCAAAAAATCTCGTCCAACCCATGCCAGTATGGAAAAGCGGACGTAGAAATGATGACGATGACTGAACTCTTGTGTTGGTATCAGAGCTAATGAGGGAGCCTCTACGTGGTCACTTGACTGGCTAGAAATAGCAGCCAAATTTCTCTTAAATCTCACCCTACTATCTTAAATTAGTATCTAAGACTACATTGGATGATGTAATATAAGATACATGATGCCTGAATAAAAGATAGGATGGTCATGGGCTGAAACGCTTTTGATCATAGGTCTACTTCATCAGGGCTGACCTGAAGCTAAACAATAACAAACCTTTGTATTATATTATTACCAGACTAGGTTTTACATCTGACCTTGGAGTGTGTTTTCAGTTTATACTCAACATCTGGGCATTACTTCTGCACCAAATGTTTTGTGACAAGAGGAAGTTACTGTCACACCAGTATGCCAAAGAATGAGCCTCTATGTAGTCTCACGATCTGCTAGAAATAGCAACCAAATCTCTTTCAAATCACACCTTACCATTTTAAAAAGAAGTAAGGACACATTGGAAAAAAAGTTGGTCATGGTTAGAACGTCTTTGATCATAGTTGTTGCTTAGCCATGAGTGAGCAGAGCTATCATACATGATGGTCATTTAATACATACTGCATAGGATTTTGGTTTTGAGCATGTTAACTTTTTTTAAATTTTAGAGCATCCTTCCTTACAATGAGTCTCTAGACTGACTTATCAGTAATTTCACTCAATATTATAGGGTTGTCCATACCTGAACTCATATACCAGCACTTCTATAACAAGGTTAACGTGCAGGGACCTTTTGATGCACGCCTCCTTTCATATCAAACTGAAAGTTGAGCTGTTTACAGCCAAGTGCGAGACTGCATTTACATACATAATAGTAAAAGCAAACTTGCTCAGTTTTTACTACCATACTTCTAGGTTAAGTTTTCCCCCAGCCCACCAGAGCATTTTTCAAGACCAAGAACAAGTTCTTTCATCTGCAAATGTGCTTAAATGAAAACTAGCATCTTGGTATACCATGGCCTGGTAATCACATTGAACTGCATTTCATCATGACGGGTGTGGGTACATACATACATACATACATACATACATACATATCATCATCGTTTTACATGTGTTTCCATGCTAGCATGGGTTAGACGGAGATTTCTTGAGGCAGCATTTTACAGTTGGATGCCCTTCCTGTCACCAACCATACTGATTAAGTATGGAAATTATATATATATATATATATATATATATAATCAATATGGTTGGTGACAGGAAGGGCATCCGACCATAAAATACGTAAAATGCTAGCATGAAAACATGGATGTAAAATGATAATCATGAATGAATGATGATATACACACACACACACATATATATATGTATGTAAGTGTGCTTGTGAGTGAGTGTTTGTGTAAATATGTTGCTAAAGGGAGGTAATTCTCTAAAAATAGGTTAACTTAACTGTTTGATAAATAGAGATTGACAAAATGAGCACCAGTCTGATCTTGGGCAGCTATGGTAACAGCTCTGAACATGTTTCATTCTTATTACACCTCATCAGCCAAGCATAGTTCACATAAATCTGCCTAGACCTTAGAATGGCTAATACATATAGTTTTTTTGCATGAAAATAATTCATTGATTAGGCTAATTATAATAATGGTATTGGAAATTTTTCCAAGGGCACCTTCTGCATTAAAAAAACATAGTTAAGTGCAGTCTCCTGTACTTAAAGTGGTGAGTCGAGTTCTCTCTCTTGCCCCATAACTGTCAAAGATCAGACTCACACCTCCTCTGCATATCTCCATTAAACTCTTTTGATACCAAACTGCCCCTGGTTCTATGATAAAATACCATTTGTTTTAAAGTCTTCATATTTAAATATAAACCTTCCTTTATAACTTTATGTAAGAACTTTTTGTTAAGTTATGTTCTAAACACCAACTTAATGAGGAGAAAGTTAGTTATTTTACTAAATATCTCGAAAGACTTCTTTTCAAAAATTAATTGAAAATATTGTAATGAAAGGGTTAAGTTTTGGTCAAGTGAAATTTCGGGACTTCTCTCCCTTGACCCTTTTGAGAGTAATTTTCATTAACACTAATGACTTTTCATCACAGAATTCGCCGTAAATTATAATCTGATAATGGTAAATATCCGCGTGGCATTTTAGAATTCTCAATATTAACTCTTAACGTCCTGTAGGACACAGTTCCACACGGCACCACATCATCACATTAATATGTATCATTCAACTATATATATGTGGTGAAAGGGAAATATTTTTGTGTGAAAACACCTCAAGCACCTGCGTTTCTTATCTGTTAATTTCATAATAAATAAGCTGCAAAAAGCACCATTTTTAGGTGTTTTCTGCTCAATAATTACATGACTTAAGAATTTTTTAACAGGATGTTAAGAGTAGAGACGAGGTGAACCAGATATGATCGCTGTGTATGAATAGCCTTTATATATATATATATATATGTGTGTGTGTGTGTGTGTGCTTGTCATCGCTTGACACTGTTTATTGCTGCTGAATTGGCTGGTGATATTTGTTTACATTTCCATATAGCAAAATGCCAGGATTCCCATACTTAAAATCAGTATAGTTGGTGACAGGAAGGTGACCGTTGGTGACCGTAAAATGCTGCCTCAAAAAAATCTCCATCCAATGCTAGCATGGAAACACAGATGATGATGATATTAATAGATGGATTTAATATATTGATGAGAATAGCCTCTTTAATTCTTAGGTTTCCTATATTTCTTTCTATGGCCTAGAAAGAAATATAGGAAACCTAAGAATTAAAGAGGCTATTCTCATCAAAAGATTAAAAACGATTTGACAATTTTACCATATCTTATAATATAGTACATATTGTACAGATCAAACAATGTAGCCAAAACAAATAGGCAGGAGTTGGGGGTAAAAGCTTCTATGGAAAATTTTGTGTCATTGTCACAAAATGAATCTTATGATTTCAAGACCTTATAAGCTCTAATTCAAATGTATTTATTAATATTGAAATAATGAAAGCAAACATTTGTCAATATCAACATTTAATTTGATATATGCAAACATATTCATCGAAAGGAAATGAAGGAAATTTATGTAGAAATGGAACAAGAACAAAAGTTCATATTTTCATCTATATCAGTGACTAATTTTTAAAATAATCTACTATACAGCATTTATGTAAAAAATTACTTCATGGTTGAGTATGGAATAATTGAGGATTAGACATGTAAATAGTTAAATCATATCATCCCTCCATATACTTGTTATCTCTTATTATGATATATGGTTATTGTTACAAGAGCAGGTAATTTCAAAAATTATATTAGTCTATTTAGGGAGCAAAACGGACATGAATACTACTTTCAAGTTGAAAGATTTGGGATACATTTTTTTTCTCTTTAACTCTTAACATCCTGTAGAAAATTGTCTAAGTCCTGTAATGACTGAGCAGAAAATGTCTAAAAACAGGTGTGTTTGCAACTTATCTATTATGACATTTACCTGTAAGAAACACAGGTGTCTGAGGTTTTTTCACACAAAAATAGTTCACTTTCACCATATATATATATACAGTTCAATGATTCATATCAATTAGATGATGTGGTATACTGTGGAATTGGGTCCTACAGGATGTTAAGAGTTAAACATCAGCTCAAAACTGAAAAACTCAATCTAAACTCAAAGTCATCAAGAAAACGATCATTGTATCATAAAGTATTTAATTATATTTAAAACATAAGTTAACACCCAACATCTTCAGTCTGTTGCAAAAATTTTGTTGATGAACTGTCATGCTGTCAACTTTTCTAAAGGCACATTTCTACTTTGATTTGATTGATTGGCAATATTGATCAGAGTAAGCTTTAACATTACTCATCAAATCTACCCACCTATCTCTAAATCTCTCTACATACTTCATGATTGTCAGATTCAATGATGACCTTCACTTCAGATTACCAGTAGCTAAAAGCTAAGAGACTGCAAGAAAGAGGGCAGCAGAGAGCAATACCAAGTAGCTAGAAGAAAAGTTACAACGTGAGGATCAGAGGTGTAAAGTGTTACAGATTGCAAGACAGTGTGCTGGAGAAAATTAAGACGTTGATGGAGAGAAGTGTACTTAGAATGGTAGCGGCGCACTTGCCATCAACAATGCTGAAACAAAGAGGCATGGGAATGAGTAAAGAGCATGGGAGGGTGAGGACCTACCTCATGTAAACCCAACAGAGGGACCAGCAATCCAAGTTGACAGCAGTACAGTAGATAGAGCAATTAAGGATATGAAGGCAGCTAGGCAGACAGATATAGTCGCTGATATGCTGAAAATATCTGGTACGGTAAGTAACATGCTAGTCACACACATAATCAATCATGTAGTACAGGAAGGTATCATACCCAATGACTGACATATCATCAACTGCTACAAGGGCAAGGAGATGTACTAGAGAGAATAAACTACAGAGGCGTCAAGTTAATTGACCAGGTTATGAAAGTTACTGAAAGAGTTATAGGGCAATTAATTAGGAATAGTTAAACTAGATGAGATGCAGTTCAGGTTTGTGACAGGAAGAGGTACTTACTGATGCCTTCTTCCTAGTGAGACAACAACAGGAAAAGTACTTAAATAAGAGTAAGCCACTGTACCTAGCATTCAGCAACCTGGAGAAGGCTTTGACAGGCTTCCATGCTCTATAATCCGGTGATCACTAAGGAAACTAGGGGTAGATGAATAGCATATGAGGGCCGTGCAAGACATGGATAGAGGTGCAGTCAGAAAGTAGGTGAGAGTTAGTAATGATTAGAACGACAAATTTAGCGTGCTGGTAGGAGTCCACCAGGGCTCCGTCCTCAACCTCCTTGTATTTATCATAGCCCTCTAAACCATAACAGAGGAGTTTAAGACAGGCTGTCTGTGGAAACTCCTATATGCTGATGGCCTAGTTCTTATAGCTGAATCCATTGTAGAATTACAGAAGAAATTCCAGGCGTGGAAGCAAAACCTAGAATTGAGAGGCCTCAAAGTAGACTTAGCAATGACTAAAGAAGATAAGACCATGCTACTATCAGGGAAACAGCCATGCTCGATACACAGAGAAAGAGTGGGTAGAAATTCCATAAGGTGTACCCAGTGTAACCAATGGATGCACAAGAGGTGTAGTGGGATCACAAGTAGGCTTTGTATGCAGCAGATGCTCAGGAGCAGTAAGCACATGTGAGATAGATTCTCTCAAATGCACGGATGGTTCTCTAGAAGCAGTTGATTATTTCTGTTACTTAACTGACCTAATTAGCAGTGGAAGTGGGTGTTCTGAAAGTATAATAGCCAGAGTAAGAATGGATTGGAAAACGTTCAAGGAGCTATTACTTCTGCTGGTAACAAAGGGTTTCTCTCTCAGAGTGAAGTGCAGATTGCATGATGCGATACTTGTGAATGACGTACAATGCTGCATGGTAGTGAGACATGGACCCTGAATGCAGAGGACTTGTGAAAAATAGATGGAAATGAAGCGAGCATTCTCCACTGGATTTGTAATGTTAGTGTACACGAGGTGTACAAGAACAACAGAGCACAAATGAACTGAGAGAAAACCTGGATATAAGAGGAGTCAGATGCTGTGTGCAAGAGAGAAGACTGTACTAGTACAGGTATGTGATATGTATGGAGTATGACAGCTGCATAAAGAAGTGGAGGGCACTCAAACTGCATGGAACCTGAGGAAGAAGGAGCCCTAAGAGGACATGGGAACAAGTGGTAAAAACTGATCTTAGGATACTGAGCCTCATGGAGATGACAAAGGACCACGATGATTGTCCACATGTGCTGGTGAAGACACGCCAACCTGTGCATGCATGGTAAAACAAACGTTAAAATAGTGGTAGTGATAGGGACTGGGAGTATATCTACATTTAGGTCTCTCAGGCATAATGTCCCTGTTAAGTCCCCATCCGCTGCCACCACCATCTGTTTGATACCCCCTAATCTCGCTATCACTCACCCGCTCTCCTATTCACTGTACCATGCTGCCCATGTAACAAGTGATGGTATGACACCCACCCACACCCCACCTCTTTGATAATATCTCATCTCTCTAATCCTCTCTCTTGTTCACTGTACCATGCTGCCCATGTATCTAGAGATGGTATTAGATCTGTCTGACCCTCCCATCACTCTGATACTCACCCTCTCTCCTATTCACTGCACCATGCTGCCAGTTAACAAGGGATGGCATTGGACCTATTCATATTCAATCTCCCCACCACCGCTATCCTTATTACTCGACCTCTCTCTCTTTCATCATGAGGTCTATGTACAAGGAATTGCATCGGATCTGTTTGTATCCAATACATCCTACTATCACTCTTTCTGTGCTGCCAGCCATCTCTCCCTCTTCCCCAGGCCACTCATTACTGATATCCATCACTCTCTCTTCCCATTGCCCATCTCTATTACTATCCATCACTTGCTCTCTCTCTCTCTCTCTCCCTCCCTTTCACCAGCAAACATGTAGCTGCCATCACTGCCTTTCTTCCATTATTCCCTAGCATTACTATCTCTCTTCCATTAATCCCTTCAGCACTGTCTCTCTTCTGCTACTCCCTCCTCTACCAACCTCACAATCTGTTTCTCCCATCATACTATCACTCCCTTCACCCACTCATTCTGTCATCGCTCTCTCTTCTATTCACCACACCACAGAGTAGTGAGGACTCTTTAGTCTTACGAGGTACAAGGCAACCTCAGTAATGCTGATACCACGATAAAATGTGCCCAGTATACTATGTAAATTGGTTGGTGAATGAGCAGAGACAACATAGGGTCGAGAAGTTTATTTTTGCCAAGGACATGATAACCTCTCTAGTGTTGGTGCCATGATAAAATGAACCCAGTACACTCTGTAAAGTAGTTGGTGTTAGGTCAGGCATCCAGCTGTAGAAAGCATGCCAAAAATGGAACACAAGAGCGATATGTAGTCCGCTGACCCATCTAGGAGGGCAGTAACTCCAATTAAGAACTGACTCAGACTGTGACAACCTGTTCAACCCATGCCAGCGTTGAAAGCAGGTATAAAAATGATGATGTCTGAAACCCACAGAGCCCAAACTGGGAAGACAGTGTAGAAGAGAAATACTAATGCTAGTAAAAGTAATCTTAAAGAATGTTTCTATTATTTCCTCCTCAGCAGGTCACATCACTCCACGAGAAGAAAGCTATCTCCAGATAGGATTCTTGAATAATTTCTTCCAGAACTTCTGCTGAGTTTCAGTCACACTGCTGTGAACTTCAAAGTATGTTTCCTCTAAGACAACTTGTTGACATACCCAAGCCAATTGGTATGTTATCAGTCAGATATAGCAATCATTTCAGTGACTCACAATCAGACCAGCTAATTGCAAGGATATCCTTGAAGCAGTCTTTATTAAAGTATTTGTTGTAATGTCTGTAGTCAGCTCATATTTAACAGGTGAATAGTAGTAGAGTAATGTAAACAGCTTGATTAACAGCTACTTTCTTATGGAAACGATGATTTTTGTTCACAAATTTTCTACACATTTTGAGTACCATGAGTTAAGAGTGGAAGTTACCCAAGGTAGACACAGACAAAATGATTTCTGAAAACTGAAACAGGTTTTACAACTCACATGCTAGTAGTCTAACAAGAGCTGGCATATTGGATATGAAATATGTTTCTCTATTATCTTTTGAAAAATGTGACCAATACCAAAAGACAGATAGGTGTATGCGAACTATTTTCATTATATTTCAATATCAGACTGGTAAATTTGTTTTAAATGTACAAATTCATAAATAGGAAAATTACTTTCCCCTTATACTCATATTCTGTCCCATGTCCCCCTCCTGCACTCCTGTAATCACAGCTTTCGCATTCACACCCATACTGTCACATCTTCCTTACCTCTTGCTCCTTTCCCGTCTCTCTCTTCAACTTTTCAGCTTCCCCCTACTTTCACCCATATACTCATACTCTTTTCCTCTCTCACCCTCCTATACATAACCTATCTCCTATTCACACTCTCAAGTCACGTTTGCCTCATAGAACGTAGACTATGTAGAGTAGAGAGGGAATCTTTAGCCTGCTAGAAACAAGGCACCCTCTCTAGTGCTGGTGACACGATAAATGCACCCAGTGCACTCTGTAAAGTGTTTGGTGATCGTTCGAACACAGGGTCGATAGGGCATGGTCTTGGACATGACAACCTCTCTAGTGTTGGTGCCACGATAAATGCGCCCAGTACACTCTGTAAAGTGGTTGGTGATAGGAAGGGCATCCAGGTGTAGAAACCAAGCCAAACGAAACATACGTGTGAGGCGTGGTCCCCCAACCCGTCTAGGAGCTGAAATCACTCATCCAACCCATGCCAGCATGGAAAACGGACGTAAAATGATGATGATGATAATGAATAATTGCGAATTGGCAAAATCGTTAGCGCGTCGGACAGAATGCCTTGCAGTATTTGTTCTGGCTCACTGCACTCTGATTTCAAATGCCGCGGAGGTCAACTTTGTCTTTCATCCTTCCAGGGTCGATAAAATAAAGTATCAGTCAAGCACTGGGGTTGTTGGCCTTGTCCCTATAGTAGAAAAAAAAAGAAGAAAATAATAATAATAATAATAACGATGATCATGATAAAAAATAAAACTATTCTGTTGTTTCAGGTCCTCGCTGCGTAGTGCAGATTGGTGAGAAAATTGTTCACTACAACGAAGCCTTTAAAGTGTATCTTGCCACTAGGAATTCCTCTTTGCAGATACCACCAGATGCCAGGTCTATCGTGACGGAAGTGAACTTCACTACGACAGCAGCTGGCCTCACCAGCCAGGTAAGATGGCTTTTCTTCTTCACTCAAGGAGAGCATTCTGCATGCTAAATACAGCAGGTATAATACATTGGTGTATCTCATGCACCATGTTTATACTGTGGGTAAGTAGGTCAATGCAGCTACATGTGATTTACTGCAAAGTAACAAAATAATATGTCAAAATGACTCGATACCAAAATAACACAACTAATATCTTCACGTATGTATTTGTTCTGCCAGATTCTTGATGTGAAATTGTGTGTTGAAACTGGTATTATTGTAGAATAATAGAACGTTACTAACAATGCTGATGAACTACAAACCATAGTTATATAAATCAGGTAAAGTACCCCTGAAGGACGGGAAAAGGATAGACCGCATACGGGAATCGAACCACGTTTCTGTCCTTTTCCCGTTCTTCATGTATACTTTACCCGATTTGTATAACTACAGATTGTAGTTCGTCAGCATTGTTAGTAACTTTCTATTATTCTTTAATATTTCTCAATGCTTTAGCAACGTTCCATTGATATTATTGTATTTTAGATGGGTCATATTGCCAATGAAAACGCACGCACTGGTTCTCAGGTAAACTGCACTAAGAGGGCATGTTATTGATAAGGTCACAGACTGTGACGAAAGGACTCTGACGAACCAATAGATCAATGATCATCCAATAAACAAGTAGTGAAATATAACCAGTGCATGTGTTTTCATTGGCAATATGACCCTCCCAAAATACAATAATATGACAAATATCTGTCGACCAGAGCCTTGTTACTAGCTTAACTAGTTTATCATATTTCCAACTCCCAACTTACTCAATTTATCCCAATTTATCCGGCTTACCCAGTTTATTGATGAGAATACAAATCAGCCCATCTGATGAAGAGTTATGAACACGAAAGCACTAACAGTTAAGCATTAAAACTTAACCCAGTAACAAGGCTTCCAGTCGACCGTTATTTGTTGTGTTGTTGTTTAGCCCCAGGTCAACCCTGATTGACAAGACCTATGATCAGAGACATTCCACACATGACCATCCCATCTTTTTCCTATGTGTAGGGAACACAGGATCACATTATGCAACATGTTCTTTTCTAAGATTGTTGGGTCTGATTCGAAGGAGATTTGGCTGCTACTTCTTGCCAGTTGAGCGACCATGTAGAGGCTCTGTCATTGGCTCGTGTTTGTTGTGTTATTTTCATATTGTGTCCTTTTGTCACTCTGCAGTTTACCCACAATTACTGTAAGGTCTCATATATGTAATACAGTGAGTTGAAATACTTCAATCAACTAAGATTATATGAGCAATTAGTAGATAAAAACTCCCTCTA
Organism: Muusoctopus leioderma; assembly: GCA_027124095.1. NCBI lineage: Eukaryota > Metazoa > Mollusca > Cephalopoda > Octopoda > Octopodidae > Muusoctopus > Muusoctopus leioderma. The sequence goes on from JAOPJM010090201.1 coordinate 12,840, forward strand.
TGGGGTGTTTAAAATCTAAATACAGCAAGCAAGAGAGATAACTCTAGTAAGATCAGTTGATCGAAACATTTTGTTACTTTTTCTCATAAAATGTGTTGTTATTGTTGTTGTTGCAAGTCAGCCCCCATCAAACAGACTTATGATGAAAGGCATTTCAGCCATGACCATCCCATTTTTTTTTTGTTTTCTTTTTTCAGGTGTAGTATATCTAAGAACTAACTATATTATTCAATATGTCCTTCCTTTTTTTTTTTTTGAAAGACCGATATGATATGTGGGAGATTTGACTGCCATTTCTAGCAGGTTCAGCAACCACATAGAGGCTCCTTCGTTGGCTCATGTTGCTGTTGTTGCTTTTCTTGGTGGGGGATGAGGGGTGTTGTATGGAATGGGAAGTGCCCTTGTTCTTTACTGGCCCTGCCTCTGAAACTGTTACATCTGTAAGTCATGTCAACAGTAGGGGGAAAAAAATATGAGTGGGAAGGGAATTCGGGAGGGGTTGATGTTCAGTGGAGGAAGGGTTAGGTAGCAGTGGTTTAGTGCTGGGTTAAGAGGGAGGTGGAGGGATGTGACACAGTATGGGCGATGAGAGAAGAGGAGATGGCTGTGTTGGGTGAGCTTAATTGGAGGTTGTATACAACTAGTTGGTTCCGATGAGCAGAGGCTGTTGTAGTAGCGGTAGAATAGGCAGAGTGAGAAGACAAATGTGTTTTACCTCTGCAGGTGACTGACTGACTTTCTTTACAGAATTTTTTTTTTTTTTTACAACTTTCGGCTTAAAAAGTTAGTGAGAGAAAGAGAGAGTGGGAAAGAGACATAAGCATCACAAGAAAATTACTTTTTCGTGTAATGATCATTATTATTACCATCGTACCACTGATGATGATGATCGCGGCGGCAGTGGTGCTGGTGACAGTGGTGGTGGTGGCAGTGGTGATGGTGATGATGATGATGATGATGATAGTGGTGGTGGCAGCGGCGGTGCTGATGTAGAGGAGGAGGTGGATGGTGATGATTACCCAAGTAATTTTTGTGACTTTCATGTTTCTTTCTCTCTCTATTTATCTACTGCTCTCTTTCCTTTTCCCCTTTTTTCTTCTCTTATCTTCACCTCTTCTCATTGCTGTTATTTTAATATTGTTTTTATGTGCTAGTATATCTGAAACAAAATTCCAAATAAAAAAGTCAGCAGATAATGAACCATTTAGTTAGATTACATCCCATTGTGTGACAGAACAACACCATAGTCGTTAGATGGTATATGTAAAGAAGCTAGTGTCAAGAAATTGCCTTTACTATGTATGTGTGTGTA
>JAOPJM010090488.1:0-14147 GCA_027124095.1 Muusoctopus leioderma
ATGACCTAATACCTAAAAATCAATTCAGCAACTACTGTATATCATAAAAATGATAGGGGCTCAGAAGGCTAAGCGTGTCGAATTCTCAAATATGGGGGCTTCGATTATGTCAAAAACTAGAGCCAATCTAGCAAAACTGATGTCATATTCAGATTCAGCACCCCAAAACTTACCCTAAAATCACTCCAATAACTTTGGCAACGAAAATAGTGTTGACCAATACACAGACCATACATTTTATATGAATACGCCTTCTAAACTTTGAGAGACATTTTAGGAATCAGTGATTACTTTCATTTTCATGATGTGCAGCAGGTTAGAGAAACATCTACCCCGAGGTAGGATGTTGATATATTGTAGGTAACATTCTCATATGATCTTGTAGCTGTTTCTGACAGCCAGGTGAACTGAGGCAGCACAGAATAAAGTTTTCTGCCCAGAGACACATTGAAATGCCTGCAGGATATCTGAACTCATGACCTATAAGTAGATAGACTAATACCTTATCCATTTAAGTGACTCACCTCCACTTACATTGTATATATAATTATATGTACACATAATTTATATACATATCACACTTATCATATGCACATACTTATTTAAATACATATATAGCAATTCTACAAATTTCGCAATTCAAAGGATATAAAAACCAGGCTAGAATAGTTTCAGAACAGGCATAAATTTGATTCAAATCTAACCTTAAAATCTAGGGAGCCTTTACATGTTCACTAGATCTGATAGAAATAGCAGCTAAATGTGCATTGAAAAGGGAAGGACACATTGAACAATATAGCCCTAAATATACAAAAAGACTATGGTGATGACTGGAATGCCTTTGATCATAAGTCTACTTGATTAGGGCTGTCCTGGTGCAAAACAACCTAGTCTCTATAGGATAAAATATCTTCTCTGAATCAGTTCTTCAGCAGTATCTTCACAGAAGAAGGTATTAACTTTATGACTCAGCCATCATATGTTTTTAAACTGAAGATGTTCCATCTAATGAGTTGGCATCCATACTTATTGAACTTGTTGATGTTCTTTGTCACGTTCTTTACAAGAAAGTCAGTATTTCAACTGCACAGTCGAAAGACTCATGGAACTCTCCATTGCTAAAGAAGGGGTCTAGAACTTTAGACCAGTAAATAAGATTATAATTCTTTAGATTATCTATATAAATAAGTGCAAATGTTTGTCTGCTTGTCTTGAAACAACGCTGCCATTTCTGAGCGAATCTTTACCAACTTTGTCATGGACATCCTAATGTACCCCAGAAAATGTTGTGTACGTGTAGGATCTCCATACAGTGTACCCAATTTAAACCATAGGTGCACAAGAAGTGTAGTGAGATTACAGGCAAGCTGATAGTGAAAAGTGACTTTGCATGTGGCAGATACCTAGGAGTAGTTAGCAGTCACAGTACCAGCAAAATAAATTCTTTCAAATGCTCGGAAGGCTCTATAGAAGTAGTTTAAATCTTCTGTTCCCTAAGTGACCTAATCAGCAGTGGAGGAGGATGCTCTGAAAGCATAGTAACCAGAATAATAACAGGGTAGAAAAAGTTCAGGGAGTTATTGTCTCTGCTGGTAACAAAGGGATTCTATCTTCAAGTGAAGGCCAGGCTATATGATGTGCAATGTTGCATGGTAGTGAGACGTGGGCAGTGAGTGCAGAATATGTGTGAAGGCTAGAAAGAAATGAAGAAGCAAGCATACTCTTCTACAGGGCAGTCTTAAGGGTATTTGAGCCCCTCCCCACCTGGAAAAACCAATGTACTGGGGGCCCCTAACCCTCTCACTCCTAGCACATTAAAATTTTCCAACTTGGATTTCGGGGCCCCAAGACAGCCCTGCTCTTCTATATGTGTAATGTTAATGTGCATGAATGACAAAGCACAGATGAGTTGAAATAAAATCTGGGTATAAGATGAATCAGAGGTAGTGTGCAAGAGAGAAGACTGTGCTGGTATGGATATGTAATACATATGGATAATGACAGCTGGGTAAAGAAGTGCCAGGTGATCCAAGTGGAGGACAGGTGTGGAAGAGGAAGACATGGGCAGAGGTGGTGAAGACAGATCTCAGGAGGCTGAACCTCATAAAGGTGATGACATAGGAACGCAACAAGTGGTGTGACACTGTGTTGGAGAGGAACCATCTAACCCATGCAAGCATGGAAAATGGATGTAAAATGATGATGATGATACTGATGATATATATATATAGTAAGAATGGAGAATAATTTGAGACTGTGAACTCTACACATAGTAGGAATGAAGACTGATTTGACACAGTGGATTAGATTAGAGGTGTGGTAGGTATTTATAGGTATAAATGTGAGTATTTGTATGTATACATGTAGGAAAAATAAGGAATTTGTTGAAAGAGTAAAGGGAAGAATTATGTAACATAAAAGAATTAAAGATTAATTCTATCAATAGCAAAGATTTTTTCCCTTATGGAAAATCCTACCAGAATAAATAGACCATCTTAATATTATATTTTTCCATATTTTATTGTTGTTTAGACAATGTATGCTTTCATAAATTTCTTTTGTTCATTTGTATAATGAGAGTTATGACACATTTTGCAACTGTTTTTTTTTTCCATGCTAAAAAAGTGGAATAACAATTTGCAAATAATTATAAAATTATATCTTTTCCTAGAGAGGTAGGTTTTTTTTCTTTTCTTTTCTATAGCTTTTGGATATAATCTGATAATTATAAAGAAAAATTCAAAATTTATAGAAAGTTAAAGTTTTATCAGCTATGAAATATTTAACTAAGGTTGCTTTTATCAAATTCTGGGAATAGACTATTCATCTTAATATCATATTTTCTATATTTTGTTGTTGTTTAGACAATGTATGCTTTCACACATAAAATTCTTTTATTCATTTGTGTAATGAGAGCTAACTTGGCACAGTTTTGTAACATTTTTTGTTTCCATGGTGATGGTGTGATTGTTTTTACAACAGTTCATTCTATTGCCAATCACTCATTCATAAAGTAGGAGTGGATCTTGTCAAACAGACTAATATGGGTAGACAGGGTTATGTGATTTTCCGTAGGAGAGATGAGTTGTTTATGCTGACATTTGTTTTTAAACGATGTGTTGCTGATATAAACGTTTTGATCAGTATTCTCTCCCCAATCATTTTCATGTGATATTCACGAGCTAGGCTAGGAGTTGAATCCTGAAGCTTATTTTTCTAAATGGGTCTGCTGTTCTAACTACTGACACCTATTGTGTTGGGGAAAATAAAGCTTCTGGGCTCAGTCCCTGGCCTAACTCAGAAATATAACTTGAAGATGATTGGAATGGATACAGACAGAGACATTGTGTCAGCAACACATCTAAAACGAGGAAAATAATAAGTTTAGTAAGGTTTTGAACTCCTTTACCATGCAGTCAAATGTACAACACTTTAATTTCAGCTATTGTTGCACGACATGAGCAATTTTTCAATTTCAGGTTGCTGATGTTTAACCCAACGTTAACCCTAATTGAGCAGACCTATGATCAAAGATGATCTTTTTGAATATCTAGGACTACATTGTCCAATGTGTACTTTCTTTTTTTTAAGATGTTAGGGTGGAAACTGAGGGAGGGTTGGCTGGCAGGTTGCACAACCATGAAGAGGCTCCTAGGAAACAAAAGATATTTCAGATATGTTAATTTATAATTAATAGGCTGTCTTGGAGATAACAGTGATATATCTTCAGAATAGTTTTCAACTAGCAATAACCATGCCTCGGATAACCCTCATTGGCTATGGTACCGCCTCTGTATGAAGCTGATATCTTCAGAATAAATATAAGATATGCCTTGAACAGTGGCATTCAGTGAGTATCTTTTTGTATCAAACCGTGAAGCTCAGTAAGGGTTATTAGTTATACATACTATGGGCTTTTCAGTTTACCAAATTCTACTCACATGGTATTGGTCAATTCGAAGCTTTGGTGCTGTACAGTGGGATTGAACCTGGAACCAGCTAGTTGCAAAGCAAGCTTCTTAATCACATAGCCATGCCTACACCCATGAAGCAGGGTACAGAACATTATAAGGTAAACTTAATCATCATATTATGAAGACCAAATTCTATATGTTTAGATGATAGTATACAATGTTTATAAATAGTTTAGGGAATGGAAACATATATTAGAATGTTTAAGAATAGAACAAGTAGAAAAATGTGAACTAGATAGAAATAGTGTAGAAGATACACATATTGTGTATACTCAAGGAGTGCTACTAATAGTAGCACACCCTGAGTATAGGTCTCTGACCTTGGATTTAAATATATTTTTATGTACTGCCTAATTGGTTGAAAAGAAAGATATTGCCAGCAAAATATAGCTAATTTAATAGTTAGAAAATAAACTTTGAATAGTGCACACTTTTAATAAAGTAATTTTGATTTCTCTTGAGAATAAAGAAAGGCAAGATGAAATATATAATTTTCAGCAGATAGATGCATTAAACATTACTTGAGGAATGTACAAGCCAATGAACAATCCTTTACGAGGTCACTCAACCTGTTAGAATTAGCAGCTAAATCTCCCTCAAATCACACCCTAGCATTTTGAAAAGGAGAGCCACATTGAATAATGTGGTTCTGGATAAACTATGTCTAAATATTAAAGATAGGATAGACACGACTGGAATGCCTTTGGTCATAGGTCTGCTCTATCAGTATTGACTTGGGGCTAAACAACAATAACAACTAAAGAATCTAAGACAAATATATTGACTAACCAGAGTGCTGGATCTGTGGGTTACAGGCAGACGTTCTACTAGCTACCTTTGTGTCATAGGTCTGCTTAAACAGGGCTAACTGAGGTTAAACAACAACAAAGGAATCTAATTGTAATTAATACTGTAATCTTCAATATATGTTACCGTAACATGACAATTGATGAAAGAAGAGATAAAATGACTTAGTAATTAATATATTGGATAAAGTCAAGTCATACCTGTAGCATTTTTGTGTTGAGGTACTTGAATTTTTCTACCAATCTTTTCCACCCCTTTCGGTCTTGGGCTTTCTTCATGCATTCTGATGTTCTCATCCCAGTCCACGTCTCAATATCATTGAGCCAGTCTCTCCTTGGTCACACTCTTTTCCTTTTACCTTCTATTTTTCCAAACATGATTGCATTTTCAATTGACCCAGTCATTCTATTGATATAGCCGGACCACTACATATTTCTTTGTCTTGCTGTTTCTATGAGTTTTTCTCTCTTCCTAACCAATGCATTAAGTTGTTGTAAGACCGACTGGTTGGACCAGTAGTCTTTCCATGTAATGGGCAAGAATTCTGCAAAAGCTTCTCATTTTGAATGCTGACAATTTCATCTCAATGTTTTTTTTAGTATGTCCCCTTTTTCACATCCATACAACACAATTGCTGTTATCATAGATTGTATTAGACTTAGTTTGTCACTCATTGCAATGTTCTTGCTGCTTCAGGTCGTATTCATCTTTGCTAATTGTACTGTTTCTATTGCATAATATTGGATTACCAATTCATGAATTGGGTGCTCATATTGGAACAGGGAACTTAAATTCTGCGCTTTTTAGTTTGCATAAATGGAGGGTCTAGATACCAAACTTTACTGGTGGAATTACCTGCGATAGACTAGCATTCCACTAAATAAGGGATTTAACCTCTTATCCACTTATTACTACAAGAATCAAAATTAGACACTTGGTTTTACAAGCTTTTATGATATCCAATAATTTTAATTTGTTTTCTCAAACAGAAGGTGAAATTGAAAATGTTATCAATTAATAAAGGCCCAAACTATTATTGAGTTTAGAGTGACTTGTGATGGTTGGGTGGATTCACATATGGCTTACCCTAGTGCTCTTATAACAATAAGGAGAGATATTACATATGTTCAGCTGTTATGTGTATCACACAGAGGAAAGAGGAGAAAGAGGAGAGGTATATAATTTTACCTCTGAATTTTTCTTTTATTTTCACTGCTTTTAAAAAAGGAATTTTCCTATTCTTGTTTTTATATGCTACACAACTTTGCATTCCATTTTACTCAAATTGCTGGTATCTATAGCTTGCACTATACTCAGTTGAGGTATCTATAGACTGCATTATAATCAGCTGACAAGCTATTTGGTAGCTTGTGACTAAGTTCAAATAATACCCTAGTCACTCTGATATGTAGGAGCAATATTAGAAGCAACAGCATTAGCAGTAGCAGTTATGGACAGCATAAGACTGGCCTAATTTATGATTTGACTGACTTGTACACATACAGTCATTGTACTTCTTCCCACAGATGTCATATATTTATTTTAGATATTGATATAATCAATTGGGACATTGTTAATTTAGTGATCAATCATTACACATCTGCTGTTTGTGAAGAACACTTAATGGTTACAGAAACTGACCTGCTTGTAGATTAATCATTATTGGAAACTGATTGCAGGCCACTAAAAGAAGTTTGAGTTGCATATTAAAAATCAGAAGAAATTAACCATTTGTCAATCGATAATATGCAGAAAATGAATAGCATAACTTAATCTCTAAAACTAAAAAAAATTAAGCAATGCATCGGCCGGGAATCGAACCCGGGCCGCCCGCGTGGCAGGCGAGCATTCTACCACTGAACCACCGATGCTGACGAATAAAATGTCTTAAGAACAAATGTTAAAAACGGATATACAATTTATTTATCTAGCTGGTTTATAAATTATTATAAACATTTTAGAGTTATTTTAATTTTAAACTAAATTCTAATCTGTAATAATACAAAGTGTAATAGAATATCTTCACTTGTAATAGGGACTCTATCTGAATTTGATCTCTCAGTATTTTGTATCTATGTTGATGAAGTTGTTATCGTAAGCGACCATCCTTGCCAAGCACTTCCGGTTTTTCTAAGCTAGGCTAGAAGACGCCAATATTTGGATAATTTCTACACCAAAATGTTTAAACCTCGCTCAGTAACTAACGTAAGTATTCATTGACATTTTGTTTTTATACACAATGTTTGATTGCGTTAATTCTAGCGTCAGTCATTAGAAATATTAATGATGTTTCACGATTTCTCATTGAATAACTAAAGTACAAACAACATTTTTGTTGGTGTTACGTAACGATTTGCCAAATCTGACATTTCCCTCACAATGTGTTTTTTCTTTAAAAGAAATACCCATGTAGAATCCTTTATACATGTTAAATCAACTTCTAGGCTACAACAAACAAAACAAAAACATTTAAATTGAATCTGCCTTACTGTTTTACACAATTCACTGTTAAAATTTTGTCGTCTCTGATTTAAGTAAAACTTTTATTAAAAATTATGAAGAATATTTTTACTCAAATTTTAAACTCAAGTACAATATTGCCCTAAAAAAATGGACTTGTTCTTGTCAGTGGGCACAGTTCAGCCAAACTTAGAGATTATGAACATTTTTAAACGTTCACGCAAAGGCTTAAAATTGATTGCATTGACTATATTCATTATCATGCTATTTCAGAATTGCTTTCAAACTGAAAGTGTATTGTCCTGTTGATCTCACCATGCCTGTGAAATATGGATTATGTATAGCAGATATACTTGTACAACCCGACTACTTTCACATGGATCTCTTACAGGATTATGAGTATCAGTTGGCAAGGCAAGGTCCCAAACTGAGGTTTTTGACGAAGCCGACATACAGACCACCACCATCCTGCTTCAAGCCTTATTGTCAGCCCTCTATCAGACCATGTTAAGTTGGCAAAACAAACTACTATATAGTAAAGTATGGACAGGAAAACATTCCTGATAGAAAAGCTAGTTTAATATATCCCTCAAAGTCTTCAGTATTGCTGTCGCTTCCTGAGACCAACTAGTTGAAAAGTGTTAAGGCTGGCCATATTCGCAATTAGATGTATAGCAGCTGAGGAACAAAGAAGAAGGACAAACACAACATAAGTGAACAGCTCAAGAGAAGCTCCTTCAAAACATCGACTTTATCCCATGTATACTTTATATGTAGTAGAAGCTCACTTAGCAATTTTGTCCCGACCAGTTATCTCCAGAGACACAGTCAATATCAGTTACCTGTGGTCTTGGGTATAATTGTAAGTGACTTGATGGACAAACAACACAGACATGAATTGGCCATTTAATATCATTATTTCTAATTGTCATTTTATCTTATATTTTACATTATATATTTAACATATATAACATAACTGCAATTCTAGGCTTATATATACTTTTTTTATATTGAATAGTGTGTGATGAGGAACAGTGCACATAATCTTTTCATACTCTTCAAGAGTGGAGGATAGGCATAACTGGATAAGATTAAGGTGGTTAATGTTCACTTTGAAGTTAGTGATTGGAAGGAAGACATAGACAGGTTGAGACCTTAAGTGAGGAGCAGTTCTGGAGAAGGATTGCGCTAGGTATTTAGCAGAGAGAGGGCAGACAAGTGCAGCAAATGGGTTTAGGTGTAGAGTTCAAAGCAGCAGAGACCATTGTACAAGAACCAGTGAATGGATACAGTTTAGCAGTGGGGAAGTGGTTGGAGGGTGTTGATGAGTGTTGTTTTGTTTATTAAGTGAAGGGCCTTCTTTTTCATGTGATCCAGAATGATATATTTATGTGATAGATTGCACCATTGATGCAATTTTGACTGAGTTTGGTAACCATGAAAGGTGATTGGCATTTGTAGGGAGCATAATATGTTTATATGTTGTTCATTAGTAGTGAGATGATGATGTTGAAGTTTGCTTTCTAAAGAAGGATATTTTAAAGATTGCTTTGACTCATAAATCTATTGCCAACTCTTGTAGTATTTTAAATTTCATGCATTTGAACATATTAATTCAAAGAGAGTTCCAATGCATCAATTACAAGTTCACTGCATTTTCGAGGGAGAAAGTGACAGAAGGTGTTTGTGCACTTGCCATTTGAAAGTTTGCATTCTGTTGGCTGATATTATTCCAATTACAGCTTCTGCAAGTTTCTTCCATATGCTGATAGTCAAGTGCAGGAAGATCCTATCCAGTGTGTGGGTTGTGACATCAAGCATTGAGACGGCATGTGGAGGTGTGAGAGTACTGGTCCTTATACACGAATGTCTTTCATACCATGATTGCTGCAGAGCTTTGAGTTCTGATGGGCTGTATGTTTTTTATTATCAAATAGCAATCAGAATATTTTATAAACATATATTGTTACATACTTACAAATGAATAATGTCAATTGGACATTAAAATTGATTTGATTGTTATGGTGATGATGATGATAGTAATGTTACTAATGATATAATTGCTCTCCTCCTTTTTTTTGTTATTGTAGAAAAAGGCCCCACTCAGTGCCAAACAGCAAGAAGAAGCTCGGAAGCGTAAGGAAAGAACGCAACGTCTTCAAAATCTTCAGCTACGAATGGTAAAATATTTTCCGTGTTCTTACTTTTACACATTATGTACTTTTAGTGCTTCTAAACTCTGGAGATTTGACTTCATTGAACATTTCTCTCAGTTGTGCAAGCCTGCACGTTTTGGCAGTACCTGAATACTTGTGTAACAAATATATTGTCTCTGTGATGCCTCAGGTGATAATATTATATTGTTTTCTTTAAATCTGTGGCTATGTGTTTTAATGAATAAAATAATTCTAATAGGCTCCATTAATCAATCATTATTTCATTAATGAATAACCAGTCATTATTTATCTCATGCAATTGGTATAGATATTTGCTTTTTTTTAAAAAATCAGTAATCATGAGTATCTGTCAATGGGGCATGAGCACTTGGAGGAAGAGTAATAGGCATTGTGATGTTTATATTTATCTTACAGACATTAATGATGTTTGTGAAATGAAATTGGATACTAGCTACCACTTTCGATATATTATTTTAAAATATTATAGTAGTCTTCATTCCAAATTGTAAGGCTTTCACTTTTTAATTTACTTTTTAATTTTTATGTAACTGCTCTAAATGCAATATGTAACACCTTTTAATTTTATACACTAAAGTTTGAATATTTTGGAAAGCTAACCATTACAATTGTATTGGTTATTAGAACTTAGAGTTGTAGATTCAATTTGCTGAAAGTGACTTTAAAAAAAAAATTAACTTTATTAATGAAAAATAAATTTGCAACCTCCATTTAACTGGTTTTTTTTCTGTTAGAGGAGTAGAGAAGTTTTAAGTTTTGAACTTAAGCCAGTGATTCAGTGATGCTTTTTAGTAGGAATTTTACCTACATTTCTCTAATAGCCAGTGAACAAGTAAAAATACAATGCATTGTATGTCTTTACCTAGCTGTGTTGTCTTATTAATTTAGTCAAGTCTGTGATTATTTTTGTTGTAGAATGAAGCAAGAAAGCTCAATCACCAAGAAGTGGCTGAAGAAGATCGTAAGAAGCAACTACCTTCTAATTATGAAGAAAAACGAAAACGGCTTGAATGGGAAGAGGAAGAATTTAAAAAGCAAAAGGTATTTTTGTTATTTTATTTCAAGGTTTCGTCACAAGTAAAAAAAAAAAGAAAGTTAATTCAATTTATTGATGGTAAGAACTGCATCCGGTTGACTCTTTAATACCTTCAATTGTTAGTATATAAATTAGATTTCATTAACCTCTGTATATCTGATGCTTTCTCTTTCACTTTAACTCCTAAAAACATACATGGAATAGATAATATAATTGAACTCTCCATTTGTAATAATAGTAACCATTGTTGGTGCTTTTAGAAAAGATTGGTTATTTCCATTCTTAATAATTTCTAGACTGGCAGAACTGTTAAAGTGATTTAAAAAATTCCTTGTAGTATTTAGTTACATCCCTCTACATTCTGAGTTCTAATCCCGCTGAGGATGACTTTGCCTTTCATCATTCCAATGTTGATAAAACAAACTACCAATCGATGACACTCTCCCTAAAAATTTGATGTCTTGTGCCTCTGTTAGAAATCAGTAAATTAGTTTCATGTTTTTTTCTTCTGCCTAAATAGGTGTGTAAAGAGAAAGGGGAAGACTATGATCAAGTGAAGTTGCTCGATATTAGTGCTTCAGATGCTGAGAAATGGGAACGTAAGAAGAAAAAGAAGAATCCTGATCCAGGTTTCTCTGGTAAGTTTTCTAGTTGGGATATAGCATGATGTTTATTGTTGCTGTTGTTTGACCCCAGGTTTGATTGAGAAGAGTTATGATCAAAGGCATTCCAGCCATGACCATCCTATCTTTTTTTTTGGTATCTTTTTAGATGGTAGGGTGGGATGTAAGGAAAATGTGGCTGCTATTTCTAGCAAGTAGAGAGACATGTAGTGGCTCCCTTGTTGGTTTTTATGATGTCAATAGTTGAATAGTATGGAGCTAATTGTTAATCAGAATTTTACTGGAATATATATTTTCATTAAATTGTTACACACTTTAAATGCAAATAATCTTCAGACCTTAGATTCTTTTATTCAACCTGTTACATGCTGATACACTTGTACTTATTCATTCCTAATACAGGTTATATTCCTTTGTTTAAAATTCCCAAATCCAAAAGTTCTTTTGAGTGAGAGAAGTACCATAAATGGAAAATTCCAGAAAGCACTTGAAAGGTTCCCAGGTGATGTGCAGTTGTTGCGGGTTGTGCGTTAGGCCGTTATCTGTTGAGGGTGACCACACTCACCCTGGGTTTGCCCAGCCCAGTTATGCTTGTTCAAGCAAATCTATGATAAAAAACATTCTAACATTGATTATTCTGTCTTTTTATTAGGAATATCTAGGATTACATTATCTATTATGTCCTTCCTTGTTTAAGAGGGTTGCAATTTGGCTGCTATTTCTAGTATGTTGAGCAGCTACATAGAGGCTCCCTCTTTGGCTCGTTCAGTTGAAGTTTTTAGTATTGGTCATCCCTTCTTTATTGTGAACATCTTGTTCTAAGATTTAGAACTTAAAACATAGTGTTTCTATCTTAATGCCTATAGAGAGGCTGAGGGAAATTTTACATGTACATTGTGCAGGTAGAGTGACTATGTAGAAGTTTCTTTGTTGGCTCCATTCCATTAGAGTTGTCCTTGTGGCTAAGTAAACTTAAGTGGGAGAACAGAACAATCATCTTTTAAAGCTGATAATCCTTATAGCATCAGGAATAGGTGACACATTTCATTTCATAATCTGATATAATGTTCTGGCTTTGGAAGAGAGCTGTATCTCTGGTTATGAGGTGGGATGCATTTCAGGTATGCACTTCCCTTAAAAAGGGTTGATGTATAGTGGTTGAGTAGGTAAGAAATTGAACTACTGATCCAATAGTAATGAGTTTTTTGTATAAAGGGCACAGGCATGGCTGTGTAGTTAAGATGTTTGCTTTGCAACTATATGGTTTCTGGTTTGATCACACTGTGTGGCACCTTGGGCAAGTGTCTTCTACCATAGCCTTGGATTGACTAAAGTTTTGTGAGTGAAATTATGTCGACAGATTGTAGAAACCTGTCAGAGGTACAGTTCCTGTTCTTGTCTGATAGAATTAATCCTTCGCCCGGTTTATCACCACCACATGGTCCTTGGGTGCCTTTAGTAGAGTCCACTCTGTTGCAAGCATTTGGACCAGGTATTCAGTCTGAAGATAACTTCCTCCCTGGTGGGAGAAAGAGAGGAATTTGCCCTCAGACCAGAGATCTGGCTCAAGTGGACTCCACTAAAAGCACTCAAGGACTGTTGCACAAGTGTCGAAAACTAGAATAAAAAGAAATAAAATTTAGTTGAAGATGGAGTACAATGGTTTCATTTGACCTAGTGTTTTACTAGTACCTATTTTATTGGCATGAGAGGAATGAAAATGGAAGTTAACAGTAGTGTGATTGAAATGCATGGAATAACAGTATTATTTATAGAAAACTAGGTCCTTTCTAAGGAAATTGACATAGGCAAGGGCATTGGGTTGAATGTTTTACGGTGTCTCATAATTCTGAGTCGAAATCTTGTCAAGGGAATTTTATAAAACATTGAAATGGATGAAAATTTGAAGCTTAACTAAAGTTCAATTTTACCGTTACCTTAATTTTTTACAAATATTGGATTTTGTATTTGGAATAAAATGCCAATCTTTATTAGTTTGATTTACAAAAAGTCTTAATTGTACTTCATCTGTTCATTGATAACAGATTTACATGAATTGAAAAAAGTTTGATGTTGCAATAACAAAGCAAAAAAAAAAAAAAGATATTGTGTTTTACAGTTTATTTATGAATAGAGAGGAAGAAAATGCTGAATGATTTTTGATTATTCAATTCCTTATTATTTTCAGATTATGAAGCTGCTACTTTCCGGCAGTATCAAAGGAACACCAAGCAGATTAAACCAAACATGGATTCTTATTTTCGGGAGATGGAGAAAAAGTAAGACTTTTTTAAATTTCTTTTGTTAATTCAATTTCTATTGTCCATTTGTTCTGTCACTTCTCTCTTTTAAACAACATGCTTTTTAAATCCTTGTTTCTTTTTTCTACTTATCTAGATTATCTTTTTGTTTTTATAATTTTATATTCATTTTTCTCTGCTGGCAATGAGCTCATTAGTTCTGCAAATTCAGATGCTATTTGACATTATAAGCACTGATTTGAAACAGAAAAGAGCAATAGGGCCACTGCTAGGACTTGAACCATGTATCTGTTGTTTGCTTGGCAACTGTGTAACCAATTACACAAAAGTGTCAAATTGTTGGAGCAATTGATTTACAGCTGGATGTCCTTTGTAACTCAAACTAATTCAAGTGGGAATGGTATTCTGCTAGAGTAATGTTTTTTCATTAGAAAATATTTATTCAGCAGCAGGTGTTTTAGAACTAGATAATATCTTATTTAATACCAACCACTTAACTGCTAAGCAAAGTCAACTGAAATAAGTAGTCTCTCTAAGAGTTCAATGCAATGCTAATAGAACATTTTAATTCATAACTACTCAGCTTCCAGGCCTCTTTGGCAGACCTTTATACATGTACAGCCCCACTTCTCTTCTAAATTATTCAAAGTTAAAGCTTCGCTCTGTTGTTTCTCTGAGTTTCTCATTTTTTAGGAAACTTTAGCTTTGAATAAATTAATAAATAAACTCTACTATATGTATTGACTACTCATTTTCTAGTTTGTATATCCAAATGCATAGATGTGTGTGTA
>JAOPJM010090586.1:0-14145 GCA_027124095.1 Muusoctopus leioderma
GTTATATTCAGAATCGCATTACTTTAATTTCACAGTAGTGTATTTTCTTACTCCAGAGAAACATAAATTAATGCGATTCTGATTGCATTATATGATTAAATAAATAAAAGCTCTGTAAGCTCTGTGTTTATATGGATAAATAAATAGCTCTATGAAACGTATTGAGTCGACTTTTTATTCTCTCTGTATACCTACCTATATATATATATATATATATATATATATATACGTATGTGTGCGTGTGTGTTTTTTTGTGTGTGTGAGTGTAGAGTAATAGTGACAACGTGATTCTAGTCAAAGAAATCTAATATCTTTAACAGGCTGCAATTTAATAAAAAGTCAATAAGTTCACTGAGGTTATTTTGTAATAAAAATCACTTTGATATAGTTAAGGTATTAACAAATTCGGCCCAAACGGTATGGAAGGTAGAAATGACGTAATATTCACAATCTTTGCATTAGTATTAGTATTAGTAGAATAAATGATATGTATATGCTTCTACTAATGATTGAACTCACGTTGCAATGTTGGTTTCCAGAAGCCTTACCACTGTATATTGAAATATTTATGTGATTAAAATAAATATTCTCCTTAATAATTTATTCTGCAGATAATCATGGCTGATGCGATGTGCTACTACAACCTTGAGAACTCATTGATGGAAGAACCATCAATGTTCAGCAGTTACAACAATTTGATGGCCCTAAGAACACTTGTGATGAGCCACTCTATGTCGTTCGACTAACTTCAGAGAAGAAGCCGTACCGAATTCGATGCGAATAAACACAATTTCGTCCTGTTAGGTTTAATCTTAGCATACGCGTGAGGTAACTACCTAGGTTTTAAGTCTTCCTTGGCATACCTATACTTGATTAATATATTTCTTGAACAACCTATAACATACACATTGGGAACCTGTATTTAGTCCTGGATATGCTAAAAATAGCAGTTAAATCTCCCTCAAATCGAACGCTACCATCTTAAAAAAGGAAGGAGATATTGGATAATATAGTACTCAGTATACTATCTAAGTAAATGATTACAAGGTCACGGCTTGAACATTTTCAGCATAGGTTTGTTTGCTTAGAGCTGACCTTGGGTTAAACGATAATAACAAGACCAAAGTAGGACATATTGGATACCGTCTATGACTTAATATAAGATACATTGCTCACGACTTGAATTACTTTGCTCATAGGTTTGTTGGATTAGGGATAACCTCGTGGCAGTAACAACGTCAACAACATTTATTGGATTCATCAATACTGTATCTTAATATACGGAATTCTTCGGAATCGGAGACTGCTTTAGCTCTGAACAGTTCATAAACCTCTCCATGTCGTATATACAACTCATATGAGGGCGCTTCTAAGAGATCGCTTGTCCTACTAGAAGTATCAGCCAAATCATCCCCAAATCACACACTACCATTTTGAAAATGGAAAGTACACAATGGACAAAGTCAGTGCAGTCATAGATATAAAGGAAGACGGTAATTTTCATTGCTGGAATGGTTTTATTCTTAGGTCTGTTCGATTAGAGCCGGCTTTGGGTTAAACGAGAACGACAATATAAGTTGTGGTTGTTTATTCCCTGGACAGCGGATCTATGATCAAAGACATTCCAGCCGTCTTTTTAAGAGTATCTAGGACTAAATTATTCAATAAATCCTTTCTTTTTAAAGATGTAAGCGTGTAATTTGATGAAGGTTTGGGTGCTATTTCTAGTAAGTCTAGCGATCGCGCAGTAGCCCTCTTCCTTGGCTTGTCCATCTATAAGTATGTTCCCCAGATGTCGAAGTCTAGCTTTCCAAGTTAACTAGCTTATCTTAATCTTATCTTTGGCAAATACGTATTTACGTTAACACAGCTCAACTTGAAAATACTGATATTCTTTAATAGTGCACACAACAAATATTACTGTGGCATATCAATAACCTTACCAACGCCGAAAACATAAATCTTTCACATGAATATATCAAAAGATGCCACTTGCTTTCTCGAAACTCACACGACATATTTCTTGAGACTGATAAACCATCAGACTAAATGTGGATCATTTCCCTTCAGGCAATGCAGTTTACATATATAATGCAATAAATGGTATATAGCCACACGGAAGTATTACGTGATTTCTCGGTTTACTAGAAATAGAAAACAAATCTCCCTTAAATCAGAAATTACACTCATAAAAAAATGAAGAACACATTTGAAAATGTAACCCTTGAGGCATTGCGTCTACAAAGATGATGGTTTAGTCATGGTTAGAATGCCGTTGATCATAAGTTTATCATGGTTAGAATGCCATTGATCAATGAGGACTGACCTGAGGGTAAGCAACTACACTACAGTATAGCCACATAACATCATACTTCTGAAGCTGTAACGCAGTAATTATAACTACAATAACAAGTATATTATACTAGATATAGTGGATAGGGTGTCGAACTGGAAGGTCAGATATTATGTTTTGGTTTTTCATTTAGCAGTCACATATCAAATGTTATATAGAATGGCGAAAAACATCGATCGCAATGCGAATAATAATAATGATAATGTCAAACATGGGCACAATGCTCTATATTTAGAGAGAAGAGTATAGTCGATTCAATCTATGACAGTACTTGACTGCTAGTAATTTGAGGCTTTATCAATAAATGTGGAAACAAGTTTGAAATTGTATGAAAAACATACAAATATTAGAATAATTAAAATAGTATAATAAAACACACAACTAAAACAAAATTCAGTTTATAATATGGGCAAACCACATACACATAGGTGGAAAGTCACCATCTGCATTGATCAGGCACCCCGAATTCCATATAATGCACTCTCTTCATTTCTTCCCCCTACTGTTCAAGGCTGATAAGTCAAGAATTTTCCGTGAAGAATTCTTGGGTGAGAGTGGGCAAGTAGCCCCCAACTTGAGGTTGGTTGACTCGTATCGTTATGTAAACAAACTCGGAGCACTTTATCAAAAACGTATCTTTTCTGTGGTCTTTGCAGTGAGATCCCATCTCTTCCCACATCAGTATCTCGTCTGGTGTTCCCTCGTGTATTTTATATGCCTATTGTAGGAGCTCTTTTTTGGTTATACAATAGGCTGTGAAATTCATTTTTTTCAAAGAAGAGATTGGTACTTCTCACGGGTGATGCCCCCTTGGCTGAAGATGGACTCCTCCTCACCGGAGAGGGTCTACTCTTCGCAAAATATGTGCTCCTCCTTGAACTTCCTAATTGCTTCTTGAATTTTTTCGGAGGCCTTTTTCCCCTTTTCATTTAGTTTTTTATCTCCTTCAAAGATTTGCCAGTCCTTCTCGGCCTCGAGCCAGGAGTCGTCATCGTGAACGATATCTTTTATGGCGACTCTTGTAATCCTCCATATTGTGGGGCCAGTTTATGGACAGGTGTTTCACGTGCCATCTCCGATTCTACTCTCATTCCATCCCCTGTTTTGCAAATAACGCATATCATACTTTATACTCTCGCGCGATGAAGGAGATTTATCTCCACGTATCTGTGAGAGCTGTCTCTAATTAATTGCTCTTTGCTGGTTACGAAGAAAGCCTCTGTGACTTTGGGAAGGCATAGGCAAGTTACGTTTTTTCTTTCGTGACTGGGGGATAGCATTTGGCAGAGAAGCACTAGCTCTCATGAAATATTGTTGCCAAATATTTGTTTCTTCAGTGAAATATTTCACGTCAAGAATCCGTTTATTTGAAAATACGCATGTGAACAAACAGTCTGACGCGCATTGGAAACACGTTTGTTTGGCGATGTGCGTGTGTGAATATTATTGCTGTGGCTTACAATGTTACTGTTTTTCGCTGAAATGTTTATATTTTCATTTCCTGCAATTACAAAAGCTATATGTTTAACATTATTCGTTTTCTCTTTTGCATATTTCTGTTTGCTGTATTGGTTTTCTCAAAGTAATTTTTTGAGGACGGGTTCCCGTTGACTTGAAATTTCTCGGTGAAAAGAAAGGAAATTATGTCTGAATGTTATTGATTTTAATTATTTGAAATCTTCGTTTAAAGAAAGGGTTATTGTACAACTAAGAATCAAAGATTCATCACTTGTATTTACACAACAGCAAACAACAAGCGTAAATAGTAGTTACATGCTGAATATTTTCACTGCTCTTTTAAAGATTCACTTTTCAGAATACGAGCTAAATGATTGCGTCCTTAGTCTGAAAATCCCATATTTTTAAAACTATTAATTAAGCATTTAGTAACATAAATAACTGCGAAAATAATTCTGGAAACAAATGTAAAATTTTACTCTGGTTAGATAAGTTGCAAGTTTCGATGCAGTTGACTATCAGTGTTTCCTGATTTCGTGGAAATGTTCATGAAACGTTTTCCCCAGTACTCTTTATTGTATGATTATACCCAACATCAGAAATATTTTATATATTTTTCTATTCCTATAGAAGCATCGTAAATTGCTTTAGTACCGTCATGATGCATAGGAATATAGTATCTCGATGACACGTTTGGTTAGCTGCTGACCATATGTAGTCTCTTCCACGTATATGTAGCATAATCGACATTTTTAGTTGAATCTTGAGGTTGTATGACTTCGCTATCTCATTAATAAAGCATGCTCTAAGTAGCTATCTTTTGCACTTGGATTACAAAATCATAACATTCCAAATCTGGCGTGATGTAACGGTTACGAGTGAACGAGATGTTACATTTCCTCTCAATATTGGCCTCAATCTTCAGTTTCAAGTTAACATACCCATGTATACATTTTCGTTGGTTGGTATACAGTGGTTTTCGTTCGGGTAATTTTTTAGGTACATCCGTTTTGCAGTTCTAGAGTAGCACGAAACATTTTCGGAAATTGAGCGCTGCTTGAAGATTTCACACGTAACTCATGTTTTCTCTCCTCCCTTTTGGGTATTTGGTGGATGTATTTGGTGTCACGGTAGTTGTATAGCAGATGCTGTCTGCGTATTGCCATATTCCTCCCGAAGTCTGAGTGGGTTGATCCTAAGCACCATTCCCCACATTTTCTCCTGAGATAGCACTGTTTCTGTGGAAGTTTCATGTTGATGTCAAAATATTGTGGGTATTAATATCAATGCCTCGAATTTCCTCTCAAGTTCAGTCAGGTATCCCAAATTTGTGAACCGATACATATACTAAATGTGCATTGTGGGATATAGATTTATTGTAAGAGGAAAGCTTAGCATGCTACATTTCAGAAAGTATTGTATAATACTGCTTAGCTGCACATTGTTCACATCGTCTTTGTATGATATATTTTCATCAATACCGTTGTATTGATGAAAATGTATCACATTATTTGGAAGAGGGGAGATAGACGGGCTACTGATATTAATGCTTTTTATTTCATTTGAAAAGCGGATTTCCCACGCTCCCCTATCAAATATTAACAATGTTCTTGATTCAATTGATTTTGTTCAGCCTTGATGCACTGTGGTTTAAAAGGTTCTTTTTATTAACCTTTTTGATTAGCGACCTGAGGTAGAGATAGCGATAAATAAAATTGAAATAAAAAAATCTGTTCATGAAAAAACTAATGAATCGTATTCATACTATTCACTATAGATTGTAGTTGGTATTTTTAATATAGGTGTAAATATAGTAAAGAGTAATTGAATAATTAACTTAGGAAGAAAAACTGATTTAGTACCACAAGATAGCAGTCGATTTCCTCTAGTTTTTCTGTAACGCTACCAGATATTGAAATGAATTTTATTGCTTGAAAACTGAATGCGCAACTGGGAATAGCTAATTAATTTTACAATTATAGCAATTTAGTAAATATATTTTTCGAGTCCATTTA
This sequence comes from Muusoctopus leioderma, assembly GCA_027124095.1. NCBI lineage: Eukaryota > Metazoa > Mollusca > Cephalopoda > Octopoda > Octopodidae > Muusoctopus > Muusoctopus leioderma. The sequence continues at coordinate 5,827 of JAOPJM010090586.1, forward strand.
TTTTATGAAGATGGGCATTGATAAAACTCACAAAAATTATTTAAGTGTTGTATACATGTTTGTAACATGGCCCACAACTCGTCATTCATTAGCTTCACTTGTTGCAATAAAATTTCGTTCACTATCGCGAAAAGACACTATGGGAGTTTAGAATATTATATAAATATTATATTGTACCAAGATTTAGTAATATTAATTAGCAAATAGTCGGGTTCATCCATTCCCCCGTGTTCTGGTAATGTACTAAACCACCTTACCTTACAAGAAGCTATATGCAAATTTTTGCAATTTAATGAGAAATTTGACTTTGTAAACGTTTGGTTAGTTCTTTCAGTTTAGGTATTATCTTCGATAAGCTACATCTTAAGTCATATACCAGTTGCAATCGATTTCTCAACCAGATTTTAAAAAATACATTTTTAGGGTTGAAAACCTGGTTGGAGCAAAAGGAAAGAAACACCATCATTGCTTCATTTCCAACAACTGGTTAATATTAAACTTCCTAAAATTCAGCCAGAATGCACAGATAGATTCGACATTTTCATTAAAATGTTAACTCAATGTAACGTAATTGTTTAAACATTAATAAACTGTTCTTAAAATGTATTAATGGTGACAAAATCTTCATGTCAATTTTTAATGTCAGTACTAAAGGGAATTCACAGTGAATTGTATTTCTCAGCAACTTCTCCTGGAATGGAGTAACTGAATTCTGTTCTAAATTTTGCTAGACGATTCAAGATAATATTCTGGACTTCATTACCGTAATCTTTTTTCAATAGATTGAATGCTCGATTTTCCATTTCTACAATTTGAGTTTTTCTTTAAACGCATATATTTTCTCCATTAAACCAATAATTGTTTGACTATAGTCTTGCACAGCGATATTTAAGCCATTCAATTCAGAAACATATTTCGGAAAGATAAGCAAATTGAAGCATTCACTTGGAATCTGAAAATATTGAATATAATGGATCTTTTCTATATTTATTTTTTTGTTCAGATAAAAAGATTCTACTTCACATCGTAGTGGCTTAATTCGTTGCAGAACTTTTCAACGAAATAACCATCTTATCTCCACGTAATACAGTAATGTTCCTATTCATATCCGACTGAACAACAAAAATCACTGAAGAATCTGTTATTGAGAGAGTTTTGACTTTATAATATTTACTATTTGAAAAATGTCATTCATTTTTAAACCCAATTCGAATTAAAATGTTTTTGAAACAAGATTTTCTCTATGTAAAAATGCTGCGAAAAACTTCAATATGAGGAACAATTGACCTTAATAGTCCGTAAAAGTCTTGATGTGCTTCAAGTATTCCTGCACCGTCGATGTTTACTCGAAACACTCATTCCAGCTTAATCCCTCTCTACTAAAAAAGGAATCTACTATTTCAAAATATAATTTCCATTTGTTGAAAGTAGAAAACGGTTTGCAGATTAAAATGTCTTCTTCCATGCGTTTTGTCGCTGGGAAATTGCAGAAAGGCATAAGCTGGGTATCTTAGCTCGCATCAATTTACTCATCTAGCTGACAGCTTAATACTTCACTTGTTTATATTGCAGAGATCAATTGTTCTCAAAGGTCTCTCAAAATATCACCAATACAAGTACGGATCGTGCAATTTGACAATGAATTATACTGCAGCGTCTTAACAACATCATCTTCATATGTAATACGGACTATATCAATGGCTGCTATTTCTACATCTCCTCTCCAATAGTATGGGGCTTCTTTGATTCAGGTTTTTGTTTAGTAGATATTATCCAAAGACATAGCGAATGCCTATTGTTTGAACCACCTAATTTGTGTCGTTTAATAGCTTGTTCTTTTCTTTCAAATAGTAACTTTACTTTTCCTTCAAAATCTGTGTTTCGTCTCCAAATTCCTATTAGTTTATTGTATTCCATCGACCTGTTACTTAACACTTCACAACATAACACACTGTGGTTTGAACTATCTATGCGTAGTAATACATGTACAAACCAATTCTGAAAATTTGTTTTTTTATTATTGTTTTGACATTATAGGCTATAACAATTAACATTTATATATAATTATAGAACAATTAACTGACATAAAGCAAATATGAAGTAATAACATATTTTCAAAAATGGTGAGACAAGCCGAAATAGTTTGCTTCGTCATGAATTCAATTTCACATTTCAGATTAGTAAGAAGTCTGCAGAAGGGTTACCATATTATCTTTGAGTAAATAAGCTAAATACTTGTCAAAAAAATGCCAACCATATATATTTATCTGGAGGTGCGGATGTAATCGATGCCTCAACATTGCCGAAAAGATTAAACTTTCGTACACTTCACTCCTTTCTCCATAAAATCTATTGTTCATCATTTCGTCATATCCGACTGACATTTGTATAGCTATTCTCGCCGTTCGCAGTTTGTTGAGATTTTAACTGCAATTTCCTGTTCAATATTTTGGGAAAAATCAAATAATTAATACATGTTTAGTGTTTACCAAGTACCCAAAGTAATGTAATAGCCTTGAAGGAAGTAATCCTATATAGTTGTGACACTGCTTCAAAACATTTGCACTTTCGAACAAAAATAAACTTTCAAACATTGCTTCACGACCCACTGAAAATAATTTGGTTACCCAAGTATGGGTCTCGACTCTTAGGATAAGAAACACTGTTTTTAGAGCAACATGATTTAAGATCTTTCCGAGAAGGGGCTCTTTTTACATAGCTATCATTTTCTATGATCGTCCTGTATACAACTGTGAGTTATAGGCACATGTGTGGTTAATTATCTTTTTTCATAATGTGCTTCTCGGTACGGAGTATTTCTCTCAAGGTCTTGAGTTTATGATTGGTTTGGTGTGTAGAATCTCTATACAGTTAGTCAGACATTTTCCTAAGCTATAGTTGGTGTAAGTTGAACTTGTTTATCTTAAATTACACCATAGGTTGTTAATACCTTGATTTCGATTTGTTATCCACCTGGGTGGTTTACATTGGGTTATGTCGTTAGCACGTACACGTCACGTTTCTGCTAGGTATTTTTCAGAGTGATATCCACTATATACACAGATATATTGTTTAGTAAATGCGTGTTAGTTTCCATATTGTCCCTACAGATAACGTCAATAACCTTTAACACGCAAGTGGATAGATTTTATACCAACTCTTTTCAAAAAACTGTTTTCTGATGAGAATTTTAAGAATTTGGAAACATTCTTCTTAAACTGCAATATTAAATTGTAATTAAGTTACATGTATTCTACATACTTCTTAGTAGGATTGGAGTGATACAGAGGTATACGAATACTGTATGGTGTTGAGGAATTCGGTGGTTTGCTTACATTTGTATCACTCCATCTGTGATAGCCATTTTTATTGACCATTGAAGTTCGCCTATTATCGAAGCTGATAAGTTGTGAAGTTTGGTGGCTTTCGTTGCAGTAATTCTTCAGCATGTTCATTTAGTTGATAGAAGGATTTTCCCAGGTCTTATAATAGCACGGGAATAAATACTGTGTTAAATCTAAATACCAAGTAAAAGGATTAAAATACTTACGACGTCTTCGATAGCTCACAAATTTGGTCGTACGTTTAGCGTTGATGTTGTTTTTATCAGTGTGAGCAATATCTGTTCAAGATAAATTCTGCAAGCAATATTACTTTAGGAAACTGAATGAGAAACTACTATATATAAACATTCTAATCCCCATCATATAGTCTTCAAATAATGATAATGTAATATTACCGGGCGTATCTGTATCCTTTCCTCGGGTGAATAATATTTAACCATGCTTCATATGGCTATAATAACGCCCTAAAACAGAGTGGTTTCCAAAAGAGTCCAATATCTATCACATTACAATATCCCAGACTTAGAAAAAACAACTTAAGTGCAAAGCAATTTGGTTCAATCCTCTTTTAATTAGAGTGTAGCAGCTAGTATAGCATGAAACTTTCTAAGGCTTGTACATACACATTTTCATACACATCATCGATATCCAAAAATATATAACATAAACTCTACAGTTGAAAAAAAATAATCTCACTAATTCTCCATCTAGACTCAACAGAAGAAGCCATGACAACCAGTGCCATATTTAGACTTAAGTGGGGCCATGCGCTATATTAAGCTTGGCGTCCTCTTCTTAAATAAATTACATCAGAAGGTAGTTACAGTATTGCTTACTCATTAGGGAAAACTAAATGAATTTTGTTTTAGAAGATGATTTGATAAAGATTTTGTGGCGAATTTGTTATTTTTCTGGATAATTCTGCTTCACATAATCCTTTTAGTGCCTCGGGTTACCAGAAAGGGTAATATATACAACGTTTATATACTTTTTAACCATGGTTTCTACTGTTCCATGCAGCTGTACCTTTGAAGCTTCTAAATCATCTAAAAATTAGAATTTTCTTGCAGCATAGTTTTAAACTGGTACTCTTCAGCTCGAGTATACTTCAAGAAGATTGAATTACGGATTAAACTCAAAATATCTCTCTTTGAGAAAGCTCTTCATCGGAATCAGATTCATTGTTACCTTATTTTTTCTTTTTCGCCCTCCTTCGTTTCTTTTCCCACTTTTATTCTACATCAGGCAGTTTGGATTTAGGATCTTGTTCAATATCATCAATATTTTCATGAACATATTTTACAAAGTTTGAATGTGATGACGTGTACATATTCCTACATGTAGTAAGTACAATCTGTGGATCCCGAAATGCCTTATTAGTTTTGGGAATCTCCTATAGCAAATGCATCCATAAGTGTAGAAAAAAAAAATCCATTTCCTCCATTTCCCCAGAAGAATACCAGCATGGATTCTTGTATCACCGTTTTCGTTCTCCATAGTATGGAGATGATGAGAGAAGCTATAATTGAACTGTAAATCTGACTTATGACAGGTAAATCTTTGCCATGTGATTCCTAACTAGTGTCTGATTGATACTTTGGTGCTCTTAAACCTGCATTCGAGTATGATAATAAAACAGCCCATTGTTTTGTAGATGAAAAGAAAGTGTACAGTAACACAATTTACTGCATCTAAACAGCAATCGTCTACAGCACAATCAGCAAGATTGTGAGATTGTCCAACACAAAAAATATACATATCATATTTGTCTTTCTCTAAGTTTTTCATTTCGTTCCATTGTATTTAGTAACCATATTTGCTTCATTATCATACAGCTCTCTTCGGCACTTACTGTAATCAACTTTGCAAACTTTACTTCGATAGTCTACAACCATATTTGCCATACCTCCACCTCTGTGATTTTCCAATTCTAGGAACGTTAGAAGGTGTTCAACAGGTAAACCATCATCAGGAGATACATATCTCATTATAAGAATTAGTTGATTTATATGTGAAAGATCTCGTGTAGAGAAACCGAAACATTGATGTAGTCTGATTTTCTTAAATCATCCAAAATTGATTCTCTTAATATATTAGCCATACGCTGAATAATTTCATCATATATTGATTTCAACAAATACGGCAACCCTACTCCCTCTGCTTCCATATTGTTTTATGTAGTTGGAGAAGAATGGATTAAACTTAGCAATTAATTCTAACAGGCCAATGTAGGTGCCATTATTTTGTGATCGAAAGTATTACTGCAACAACATCTTTCAATAAATACCTCCACTTCTATTGTTCTGTTTTTATCATTCCTACTAGCATAGAGTCTATGGTTGAACCACGCGTTCTTGTCAATAATGTCAGCAAAGATATTCCAAGGTTTTAAGAATTTTCCTGAGTTTGAATTGCAATGGGGTTTCGTCAGTTAGAAAATACACCAGAAGCTAGTGCTGCAGTTGATATTGAAAAAAGCTTGCAGACAAAGGAATAAACAGATTGTTGTTAAACAGTACAATAGCCATTCCCGACCGTATGTTTTACCATTAAGTTTTCTGGAATAGAAAGGAACCTTTGAACAATATCTCTCTTGATTTGTGATGACCGCTTAGAGTTTTTAAATGGGCTGTTACAGTGTTAACATTCTGTAATTACCATTAAAGATCTAGAATGAGAGTCCGCCCTCGGTTATAACAATTGATTAAGACTATTGCATTTTTAAGAATGTTCTTGTTTCAAATGTAGAATTCGGTTCTGCAACGATCACATTTTCATCCCTTCAAAGGATTCTCTCGGCTGAGAGTCAAATCTCTGTGGTGGTGGTGGAATTCCCGATCTGCTCGCAATGACAATTAAATCACATTTAACGAATATAGATGTTTCTAAAATATAACACCACCACAGGAAGGGTTAATGGTGATTGTAGGTCATGATGATTTCCCGCAGCAATCCAGCAATTCTTTATGCCTCATTCACACACTTTTACACGGTTTATCACATTTTAAAGGCTCCTTGTGGATTGTGAGACCCTAAGCTTTAGTTTGTTTAGCTTATGTCTAAATCCGGCACAGATGACTGCACATGTCCGCCAAAAATACATCGAAGAAAACTTGACGTGCTAGAAAAAGCAAACAAAATTTCTGAAATCACTTCTTACTCTCTAAGAAAAGAGAAGGATAATGTAGTCCTAGACACACGAAGCCTGAAAAAAAAGAAAAAAGACAGGATTGTCAGAGCTGAGAAGCCTTTGATCATAGCTTGGATCAACTGTGACATGGAGCAAACAACAATAACATTAATATTACATCCTGTCTACTCACTGCTAAATGCCTTAACAAACCGTTGGTAATTTCGTCAAATAGTTGCGTACGAAATTGTATCGGACTAACGGAATATATTTTCAAAAGTAGGTACACCCATGACATTTATTTCTTCCGACATACAGGAAAACAAAACCACACTTCATTATCACAGTGTATCTGGAGCCTGACAGATAAAGTGATCGGGAACTTTAAAAAGCTTTTCGTCGATAGTCGAATTCACCAAAACATAATAAGGTGTTTGCTGTTTGTGTAATTTACGTATTTCCGAAACGGATTGCATTCTGATGCTTCTATTTAATCTATTAAATTGGAGAAGCCAATTAGTTTCAAAATGCAGGCATCAAAATAAATTAATGTTGAGAAACTCTATACTTTCGACTTGGAGCTATTTTTTAATTCTTCGTTAATTTGAAAATTTTCCACCAATACTTGAAACTTTTTCAAAATTCTTTCAAAACCAAGAACCTCTTTGAAAATTATTCTAAAAACCGAATACATTTTTTGAAAAAATAAAAACGTTTTAGGATTTTCCCTACCCTTCGAATGCTTTCACCCATCATATTCTTGCAACCAGCCACATATACAGTTATGCAAAGTGTGTATATTTATAATTGTATTTCATTTTAAATTCGCCTATTACGCCCTTCCTGTCTTCCATCCGTCCGGCACAGCGTACGCTCACTAATCTTACTCTTTCTTCTTTCTAAATTTGTTTATACTGATTAAAGACTGTATTTCTTCTTTTTATTTTAATCTAACGATAAGCGTTACTAAGATTCGTAATACTCATCGGTATCATTAAATGCATTTAGCTATGTGTCTGCATGTACCCATGTGTGTGCATAATGTGCCTGCCTATTTGTATGTTTATATATGAATATACGTGTGACTTGTGTGTGTGTGTGTGTGTGTGTGTATGTGTATGTGTGTGTATGTGTATGTGTGTGTATGTGTGTGTGTGTGTGTGTGTGTGTTGTGTATGTTTAACTTTGTCTAAATCTGTGTTCGTCTCCGTGAGCCTAAATGTGTATATGAATGTACATCACCAACTATGTGTGCCTGATTGCGTATGTGTGGCTCTGTCTCTGCGTGTGCGACGGAATGTATTACGTTGGTCTGTCTGTCTGTTTATATGCGCCTGAATATGTTTTTGTACACCTGATTATGTTCACAGGCATATTTGTCCCTATATAGATATATATAAGTATGAGTTTATAACTGTGTGTGTGTGTGTGTGTGTGTGTGTGTGTGTGTGTGTGTGTGAATTTCTGTTCTTGTGTGTGCCTGTGTAAGTATGCCTCTCTGAATGTGCGTATATGACCACCTCTATGTGTACCTATGTGACTTATTCTGTTTGCGTGTGTCTATGACTAATTATGTGTGCGTCAGATGTCTGTCTTTAATAGTGTCTGGATGCATGCCCCACAATATATATATATATATTTGTTTTAGCTGTTATCTTTATTTTATATCTAATAAATGCTATCGAAACGTGTGATCGTTGATATTGTTAAATGTCTTCCCACCTCCGTTGCAACATGCATTTCGCTTCTATATACTTCTTAACGTTTGTAAGCAACTCTAGATGCATGACAGGCAGTGAGGCAAAATTCTGAGTAGCAACGTTGTTATAGCTCGTATATTCATAT
>JAOPJM010090681.1:0-14145 GCA_027124095.1 Muusoctopus leioderma
TAGTAGAAGACACTTACCCAAGGTGCCACGCAGTGGGACTGAACCCGAGACCATGCGGTTGCGAAGCGAACTCCTCATATATATATATATTATTATTATTGTTGTTGTTATTTATTATTTGTCCACTTCATGCCTATAGGCACATAGGGCGATTTCTTGAAGAGATTTCCACTTGACCGTATCCTCTACCATTTTGAGGATACATGGTTCAAGGCCACATCTCTTTTGGTCTACCTCGTTTTCTTTTTCCTTGTGGTACCCAGTAAAGAGCTGTTTTCAGTAGTGAGTTGGAGGGCATGCGACAGACATACCCAAGCCATTTCCATCAGTGTGCCTGTATTATGTCATGCACTGTCACCATTCCCATTCTGCGATACAGGTCCTTGTTTGTAATTATGTTTGGCCAAAGTATTTTCAGAATTCGCTGTAGACATTTGTCTTGAAATGCGTCAAGTTTCCGTTTGGTAGACGCAAATGTTTTCCAGTATACCGAGCTGTATAGGAGCACGCTGAGAGCATCACTCTTGAAAATCCTTAGCTTCGTTCGAGCGCTGAGACCGGAAGATGCCAAATGCTTGATTAGCTTTGCTAATTCTGGTGTTGATTTCCAGGTCACAGTCACCACCTGTTGTTACTTTGCTGCCTAGATTGGTGAATTCTTCCACATCTTCTAGTTGTTTGTTGTCTATGGTGACTGGGTTTCTGATTGTGGCAGGATCTGCGTCTTCCTTTCGTTGATTTTGAGTTCAATGGTCTTGGCAGTCCGAGTGAGGCTTTCTGTCTTCTGCTGGATGTTGAAATATTTGTCCAGTGAATATATATTCTTTCTTTTTTTTTATTCTTTTACTTGTTTCAGTCATTGGACTGCGGCCATGCTGGGGAATTATTTTGAATAGGAAGCTGCTACAGTGCAAATGGAGCTGTAAATTTTAAAATAACAATAACAATGACATTAGAATGTTACCTTAGAAATACAAACCCCTTAATGAAGAAAAAAATGTTCTTAAACCCGAAATATATATAAGGAACTATTATATATTTCTAAGGTAACATTACGATCTCCTTGTTATTGTTATTTTAAAATTTACAGCTCCATTTGCATTGTGGCAGCTTCCTATTAAAACTAATTCTCCATATTCAAGCGAACTATAACACTCATATATAGTTGTATGCATATGTGTTTGTTTGTGTGTGTATACGTATATAAATGTATATGTATGATGGCTATCACTTCGGTTTTGAGTGTGACCACCCTTTGTTTTGTCTCAGTCCTTTTTACAACTGATGAACCCCAACGTGACTCCTCGGGCCTGCTAAAAAGTGGCAATCTTATGGTTGTGCTCTCTCTCCAACTTTCTCAATTTTCTGCAAGATGTTCCCAGTCATCCAAAGAAATTTTGCACTTACTCAAGTAGGATCTTAAGCAGTCCTTACCTGCGCTTTGGTTTGAAGCATTGTGTTTGCCATCCTGTGATTCTCCAAAGAACATTTGTTCTGGAAGTTGTGAATTGCTCATATGAACAAAATGATCAGATCAACAGAACGATTTTTTTAAATTAAGGATTCTATACTTGGCAACCCTGCTATCTCAAGAATGTCGATATTTGGAGTGTGTGACCTCCAGTCAATGCAATGGATAAGTTGCAGACATCTTTGGTGAAAACTTTTGAGTAATGTCACTTAGTGGCATGTAGAAGAGCTTTCAAAATGTCCACTTTATATACAGGGATTTTGATCACCATTTTTATGTCACGTTTAGACCATAGACGTTTTTTAAGGTTTGAAAAGGATCTTGGTGTCTTTTCAATACAAAAAGAAATTTCATTGTCAAGATGGCCACCCTCTGTAACTTTTCTACCAAGATACACAAAAGACTGAATTACCTGTAAAGGTTTCCCATTGATGAGAATGGTGGCCTTAACATAAGGCTAGTTAGGAGCAGGTTCGTTTTTTTAAGATTTATTTTGAGTCTGAGCATTAGAGAAGTGATCCATGAATAGTTAAATTTGAGTCTCAGTACGTGTCACTATGTCGCAGTCATCTGCCTATAAGAGATCTTTGATCAGTGTTTGATACTTTCGTTAAAGATAAAAGTCTTCACTTATGAAATGAATACCTTACCTGAAGTGCAATATTTGATATCGATATTATCTGGGCTATCTTTGAAAGCTATGAGAAATACTACAGCAAAGTATATTGTGAATAGAGTAGGTGCGACAATATCTACTTGTTTGGCTCCATTTTCTGTTGGGAGTGGTTCAGAGAGAGAACCATTAGAATTAACCCTTGTCTTTATGCCAAGAATGCGTGAGAGAAACAAATTTCTCAGGGCAACACATTCTTAGTAAAATTTTCACATCTCCCTGTTAAAGGTGTCAAATGCTTTAGAGAAATCAATAAAGCAGTGATATAGTGTCATGTTCTGTTCGCTACACTTCTTAAAGCTGATGTATACTAAAGATCATATCTACTGTTCCCCAGTGTCTGCATGGAAGCCACACTGTGAATTTGGCAGTATATGTTTAGTAAATGATCAGTTCAAAATGATTTGGGAGATTGTTTTCCAGATAATGGACAATAGTGAGATTCCTCTGAAATTCCTACACTCTGATTTAGTACCTTGCTTGTAGAATGAAACCAGAACTGCATCTCTCCAATCCAGGGGAGGGGCTCCTTTTCCAAGACACCACAAATAACTTCCTCTAGAAATTCCATTATTCTTGCACCTCCATACTTCAAAATTTCAGCAGTTAAACTGTCCATTTCAGAAGCCTTATTATCATTCATTTGACTTACAGAAAGCTTAATTTCTTCATGGGTGTGAACATTATCAAGAGAGTGAATAATGTAACGCTGTTCAATGCGATAGCGGACAGAATCATCAACAATAAGATGTTGATTGAGCAAGTCCTTGTAATGTTCACACCACCTTTCCTAAATCGTAACAGGTTGTGTGTATACTTCCTTATCATCTTTCGTCTTAAGAGGGGCAAATGTTGCTTGCTGTAAACCATATACCTTCTTCTGAAGGTTGTAGAGGCTTTTTGAGTTCTTAGTGTCTGCAGCAATTTGAATTTCAGAAGCCTTATTTGCCCACCAAAAGTTCTGGATTTTCCTCATGATTTTGAGTGAAAGATTGGAATGACTCATATTCCTGGATGGCATTCTGTTGAGCTTGAGCTGAAAGATTTGGAATAAAGGTTATCTAGAAAAGCAGGTATTTCATTTCTAGTAGATTGTCAATTTCTTGGCTGTTTTCAGCAAACCTCTCTTTAGATTTTCTTTTCCAAACCCCAACTATTCTTTCAGCAGTTGAAAAACCCTTTGATTTAGACTTCCCATGTGTTATTTTCATCAAGTTCCAGAAACTGATTGAGTGCTTCAGTAAAATGGGCTTTAATTTCTTTAAATTTCAGCTTGGATACATCTAAACGTTTGAGAAGAGAGAGACTGCATTTTGTTTTGCCTTGGGATGGATTTTAGAGCAACCTTTGACCTAATGAGGGGGTGATTGGTCCAACATTCAGCACCACCACCCACCCCCCGGTCCTAACACTGTGAAGGTCTTGGAGATCACAACGACATTCTATTATATAGTCTATCATGTGCCAGTGGTTGGTGCGAGGGTGTTTCTTAGTACTTAACTTTTTAACAAAACCATGTATTTCCAATAACAAGGTTCAACTGATTGCAAAGTTGTAAGAGTTAAAGACCATTGCTATTTGATTTCCAATCCCATGTGATCCTAAGCAGTTCCAGGTACTATGATCACACCCAACTCTAGCAATGCAATCACCTAGAAGAAGAATCTTGTCATCCTTTGGTATGTTGCTTATGGATTGTTTAAGATCAGAGTAAAAGTATATCAGTTTCAGAGTGACTCATAGTTGATGCATATGCACACATTATAGATATGAAACGATTGTTTTTTAGTGGGAGATGCAGAGAAATTAGGTGCTCTAATTTGGTAAAAGGAAGCTGATGTAAATTTTTACCATTGATATTTTGATTGCAAAACCTGCACTATGATCTCCAGTAGGATTTCTCTCTCTCCAGTAAGATTTCCTTTCCGGATGAAAGTATATCCATACAGCTCTTCAGTGATTTGGTCAACATCAGAATGACAAGTTTCTGAGAGACTTACAATGTCAAAATCATAGTGAGATAACTCCTTGGTGTTCATCAATGAGGTCGTTCACTGCTCTCATTGTCAGTAAGTGTTTGTATATTCCAGCATGCTATTTTCATGCTGGTGGAAGAGGAATATCGTTTAGAAAGTTTGCATTTTTTAGCTGTTGCTGCTTTATTTTCCTTAGGTTTGTCGCATTGGATGAACAATCCACCAGCTGCAACAAACTGACCAGATTTTTTAGGCTGTGCATTTGTTTGGGATGCCTTTTTTAATCCTCTCTCACAATTGTGAGCAAGCAGTGCTACCCTAAAAATGGCAGCTTGATCACTTCTAGGCTGCCTATGTGTGAGGTTTTGATTGCATATTTCCTGTCTGTTAAACTTCTACATGTCACCAAAGGACTTGAAAATAATTACACTGAGAATGACACATTACCAAAAGGTACCTGTGCCTGAGTTTGTTTATAGGGAATTGAGCCTGCACTGCATCCAATCTACTTTTTGAGTAAGGCAAGGATTTTCAGATGGCACAAAAAGATAAGACAACTAGACCATATCAAGCTCTCAAGTTTTATATCAGAGTATTGCATTTCCTAGTTCTTCTCAACCAAAGGGACTAACAGGACAGCGGGTGATTGTATTCAGAGATTTCCCTTTCCCAGGTAGGTCGCCTCCACCACATCTAAGGAACCCTGTCTACCCCTCTCCTAGACATGTTCTGACAAGAACTAGGGGTCCATCACTAGTGGTTTGCAGCCCACTCGTTCACCATCTTGAGTATTTCTATGTCCCTGTGCACTATTGAAAGGATATCCTTTCGTGGACCTCTGGAGTCCACTATGCTAGTGTTTATTTCGGGGTTTTATGATATTTTAGTGAGTGAGAAACAGATTTCCTCCTGGATGACTATGGGCACAGTACCTGTAACCACATATGAACAGCTGGATGTCCTGTACTGTATTGTCTCAGCATTATAAAAAGCGTTTTGTGTAAAAATGAAAAAACAAATCCAAAAGTTAGCGAAAGAAATAATTACCCACAATATATCCTGGGTGCTCGTAGTATTTGGACATAAATCAATACTTTCTACATGTAACAGTTTCTCCAATAAGAACTCATTTAAAGAATCTATTAGAATGTTGACTGAAACTCTGATACTCATTTTGATTTATGTTTCTCTTTGATACAAGTCTTTTTTTTTTTTTTTTTTGGTTACTGTTGTTGTCAGCAGCTAGTTTCGCCAGATTAGGAAGGCAATCCAGCTGTCACCATCCTATCATTTTGTATATCTATGACAATTTTACAGATATTTGGCTGTAATCTCTAGCAGGTCGAGCAACCGCATAGTTTCCTTCGTTGGCTCATCTGTTTTATTAATTCTGTATAGTACTGATATGACTGTTTAAGTAGGTGTAGCTTCTATGTTGCAAAATCTACCTCAAAAATAGAAAATATATGTTGTAGCTGCATATAGCTTGGAATTTTATGTGATAAATACTGTATGAAGAAAAAAAACAGTGTAAATTCAAAAGTTTATCAGCAGTGCTAAACTATATAAATAACTATTTTACATTCTTCACCCTTAACATTTAATGTTTTCTGCTGCTTCTGACAGGAGCAGCGAAACTAAAAAAAAAAAGTCTTTTGGGTAATTGCCATTAGGTCATGGCTGTAACCTTTATGGTTAAGTGTGCAACCATGGTTGTGTTAGAGTTGTGTGCTGAGAGCTTTTCGTGATCCCGGTTTAACAACAACACTATCCATATAATGTCTACAATTACTACTGGTACTAACGCTACCACTGCCACTAATACTTCTTGGTATTGGTAATGGTGACATTGATAATTAACTCCTTTATTATCAAGAATGACCTCCTACCGTATCCCAAACCAAAAAATTCTTTAATTCCAGTTTATAATTAAACATTTTTTCTTGTGTGTGTATGTGTGTGTGTGTGCATTTGTGTGTGTTACCTTTTTTTTCCTAACCATAATTTATTTCGCACTTCCTTCTTTATTTTCAGAATCGAGACTGTTTTTTTTTTCTTTCTTTTTTTGTGGTGGTATTTCCATGCAGCTAATCTATATATGTCACGTACACACACACACACATACACACACGCACGCATTCATTCTCCGTATGAGTTCTTGAAAATGAATGATGTGGGGCATGAAAGACTTACATACAGCATGATCTAATTTCATACCAGCCACAATGACAGAGCTCCTAGAGCAGTCACTCAACCTGCTAGAAATAGCAATCAAATCTCCCTCAAATCACACCCGATTGTCTTCAACAAACTAAAAAGGATATATTGCGTAATTTAGTACTAGATACACTATGTCATAGGAAAACGAACGGTTGATTATGACTGGAATGCCTTTGATCATCGATCTGATCGATCAGAGTTGAAATTGTACTAAACAACCACCACAGCAATTTTATACGTACCAAGTACCATAGTGAAAATGGTAAATCTTAGATGAATTGACACCACAATGCATTTTCTCATTTCCTACACATAACCAATATATCACTAATAATACCTTTACAAAGGCATTTTCTTCTTATCACCCCCAACACCCCTCTTATAACCCCCCCCCCCTCTCCCCTATGTGTTTCATGTCAATATTATGTATGTAGATAATAAATAATAGGAGTGAGTATTACTATATGTGCCTGAGTTGACTGAGTCAGACAGAAGGCCTTGCAGTATTTGTTTTGACTCTTTACATTCTGAGTTGAAATCCCGCTACGGTCAACTTTGCCTTTCATCCTTCCAGGGTCGATAAATAAAGTACCAGACAAATACTGGGGTCAATATAATCGACTGTTCTCCTCCCCCAAATTTATGGCCCTGTACCTGCATTAGAAACAACTTTTATATGTGTATGTTTATGGGTATAGGTGTAGTAGTGGTACATTTTAAGCTTTTTAACTGGAAATATACATGTGAATGTGTGTGTGTGTGCGTGCGTGTGTGTGTGTGTGTGTGTGTGTGTGCACGTGTGTGTGTAGATATATATATTCATACAACTCACACTCCCAGTTTCTATGAACACATATAAGCAATGTGTTGAGGTTGGGTTGTCTGCTAAAATATTCTGATTGAAAATACTTCAGAAACTGTGTGGCATTGCTACCAGTGGAATGTCAGACTGAAGTAATGTGTATGGATGGCTGAGAAGCTGTTAAAAAACTATCCTAAAGATCATTTTTTGGTAAATGATCTTTGACTCATTTCAACTTTGCTCTCCTGCTTATTATTTACTTATTTATTTATTTATTGGCAATGATTGTTCATTGTGTTTGATACCTTTTGTGTGATGGATACTACATACAAGTCCTACCAAATTTGGTGATTGGTTCTAAAATATATGATGGGGATAAGTGATGATGGTGAAAGTGATGATGGTGGCAATTAATATTCTTATTATGACGACATGATAATGGTGATGATTTAAACTGGAAATGCATATGATGTAAATAGCGTGTTTTTATTTAATAACTGGTCTTTCTTAAGAAAGGAAATTTACATATTCTATTTATAAATTCTTGCCAATCTTTTATCACCAAGAAAATTGACTTGCTTACATTTTTACTTCCCTACTGCCTTTCCTTGCCCACCAGCAGTTTACCATTCCAGCAGCAGATCAGGTACATCACTAAAAATGGACTGTATTTCAGCCTCTTGTGCTGAAGTTATATTTTCATAGTTTACTACTACATTCTTTTCCTTCACTGAATTTAATGGCATTTTGACATAGGCATTAGGTAGATGTATGGGGTGCAGACTTTTGTGGAAAAGTGCTTGGCTAATTTCATCGTTTAAACAAAATCTTTTTATTCTCATGATTGAAAAATGAAATGATTTTACTTTCAATATAATAAATCAACTCGGACAAATTATCTTCAGATAAGTCCAGATTTGTATATACTTCATATTTAATCTCAACTAAAATGCAATATCTCAATGGAACAAATTTAAATACCTTTTTCAATCTTATCACATATCTTCAATATCCTTGTCAGCTGAGAACAACCAAATAGGTAATGGTGATATTGATGAAATATGAATACTAGGATTCAAGGAATCTAGTGATGGTCTGAATTGGCAAAAAGAATCAATACGGTGCAGGCATGGCTGTGTGTTTTTAAGAAGTTTGCTTCGCAGTCGTGTGGTTCTGGATCTGATCCCACTGCGCGGCATCTTAGGCAAGTGTCTTCTACAATAGTCTCAAATTGACCCAAGCTTTGTGAACAGAATTGGGTAGATAGATGGACTGTATCCTGTTCTTCTGTTCTAGATTTAATCTCTCATCCCATTTAACGCCACCACCTGGCCCTTGGGTGCTTTTAATGGTATCCACTCTGTTGCAAGCATCTGGACCAGGTTTCCAGTTTGAATTGCAGTTTCTTCTTCCTTTCCCTCGCCATCTTGGTGGCACTGCAAAGAAGGTAATGGGGACTACCCTTCCTCTACTGGCTAAGCCTTAAAACAAAGTTTTAACGCAAAACAAAAATTAGGTATGTTAGTTTGCCATGAGGGGAGGAAATGTATAACATTTTGGATTGAGCTTTTCATTTGTGAATGATGGTTCCATTCTCTGATGAAACATTCTGCCACAAACATTAGAAATTTCTTCTTCTTAGAGGAAACTAACATACGTCATTTTTCATAATGATATAGATGATTGGGGAACCTTTTTTTATTATTGCTTAGTCTGAAGGGAAGGTAGTGCTTTCTATTTCTATCAACTTTCTATAATAAAATAGCTACTGTATAACCATTTGCTTATATTCATTATATTCTATTTCTACATATACATTTTTTTTTTTTACTGTAATTGCACTTATAACCTTTATCTCTAACACAGAGTCTGAAGGCCATTAAATCAACATATGATAGTAAATAATTTGTATATTGAAGTCTTATATTAGCATAAGGTCACAGATTTGTAAGGAACGGATATAGTTGAATGAATTAACTCCGGTATACAACTGGTATTTTTTCATCAGCCTCTATCAGTTAAACCTGATGGCATTTGAACTCAGAAAGTACAAGAACATAAATAAATACTGACAATCGTTTCGTATGTTGTTTTACCATTTCTGCCACTCTGCTACCTTGTATATAATAATCAGTTTGGTTGCAAGAAGCATCATATCACAGATATGAAACATGTTTGATATTCTTGAAGAATTAATGGTTTCAGTTGATAGAGTAGTTATTATTTAACCGCAGGTCAGCCCTGATCAAGCATGCTTATGATTAAAGATGTTCTAGCCATAATCATTCAATCCTTTATTCAGACATAGTGTATTTTTTTTTTATGTCTCTCTCCAGTAACAAGTACTTTGCAAGTTATTTTGTCATGAGGGTTACCTATTTTGTTCGATCTGTAGAGTTTAACCCTTTCGTTACCATATTTCTAATGAAATACACTGTTTATAATTTTCAATTAATTTTGAAAGTAATCAAGAATTTGCAGGCATTTAGTAAAATAACTAACTTTATTGTTACTAAGTTGGTGTTTGGAACATAACTTAATGAAAAGTTCTTAGATAAAATCATGATGGAAGGTTTAAATTTAAATATAAACACTTTTAAACAAATGGGGTTTTTTTTTTATCACAGAACCAGTGGTGGTTTGGTATCAAAAGGGTTAAAAGAGAATGACAAATCAGTACACATGACAGCAATGTGTCCTTTCTCTTTTTAAGATGGTAGGGTGTAATTTGAGGGCTATTTTGCATGCTATTACTACTATGTTGAGCAACTACTGAGAGGCTCCTTTGTTGGCTCAACAGAATAGTTTGGTTGATTGATCTTTCTGCAACTTTTGAGACTATAAAGCATAATATTCAATTGGATAGTCTCCATAAATATATTGCTGCCTTTAGATATGCTTGGAATTGGTTTTACTCATTTCTCATAAATATTGAAAGCTCTCTGATTCATTTTTAGGGTTTAGATTATGGTGTTTTCTTGAAGCATGCCATTCTGGTTGATGGATTTTATCACTAGTTTTTCAGTTTTCATATGCTTTTCAATGTGTCATGTTGTGTTACAGAGTACCATAGGATTATAAGAATGAGTGGATATATATCTTCTTAAGCTTAATGAATTTGTAATATTCTCTTATATGCTTTATTTGCTAAATTAAGTAAAATCGTTTATTTTGTTAATTTTGTAAAGTATTTTGATATCTATTTAGATCCTTTTCTTAATTTCAATAAGCATATCAATATTTAAAAAAATACTCAAGCATTCATAAATCCTTGTCTCAGTTGTATTGTGAAATCATCACTAATGTTTTAATAAGCTCCAGATTGGATGTGTGTAATTCTCTTTGATCAAACATATGCTCAAGACATTTTAATAGTCTTATTCAATAAGTAGAGGGTGCAAACAGTGCTATGTATAACTTAATTAGCTGAAAGTTGGTCAGAGGATAACTAATGTTGACTCAACTTCTTGTCTTACACATCTACTCATTGGTTGAAATTGTGTTCTGTTCTCTGAAGAAAACTTCTAAAATATCTTCATGATATTACTTGTGTTGCTATTTTTAACCTTCGTTCATAAATATTTGCAGATGCGAGTAAGATATTAGAATACCATCCTAGTTGATCTCTGCCTAGCTCAATTTGTGAACACTAAACCAAGTACAAGTTTTCATATGTAATCTTCATAGCAAACTAACATTGATTATTTTTGTTATTCAGTGATTTCTACAACTTGGCCTCCTTCCTGGCTTCCAGAATCAATCATATAAGTCACCGTCTTTTGATATCAGTTGAATTTCAATTTCTTCTTCTTTATAACATCGTTGTCCTGTCTTTCTGTTACTAAATATAAATATGAAGTGGATAGCAAAAACAGAGTGCCAGACAAAATACCTTTTGCTCCTCTGGGGTTGATATAAATAAGTACTTGTAATGTTCTAGGGTCAATTCAGTTGTCTAAACCCTTGCCCTGAACTCTGGGCCTTGTGCCAATGGTAGAAATCATCATGGTCATTATTATGATTATGCTGAGTTTAATCCTACTGAAATTGACTTTACTTTTCATACTTCTGGGGTCGATAAAATAAGTACCAGTCAAATACTGCCTTAGAAATCCTTATTATGCTAGAAATCATGATTATTATTATTATTATTTATTTATTTATTTATTACTATTATTCATTCATTCAATACATAGATACAGGAAGATGTCATTTCAATACCAGCTTGTAATGTTTGAATAAAACAGTGATATTTAATTAAGTGTCAAGAAAGTATAAGTAATATTTAATATATTAGACAATGATATTTAGCTAACAAGGGTTCATATTTTGGTAACACACTGAGAATAAAAACAAAATGACATACTGAGTTTAATGTCACATTTCAAACATTGCCAATTATTCAACATGTAGCTACAAGATAACACACTGAGTAAAATAATAATAATAAAGAAACCAACTAAATGCCTTGCTAAGTTTTGTCTCACCACCAAGCATTACCATAAGATAGTTTGATTGAAGCTGTGTGAGGTTATCTAATAACAATAAGGGCAACAGCATCAATTTGCTAATACTTTTGAATTATTTTCCTTATACCAACTATGCCTGGCATGGGTAACCTTTTTTCTAGCAGCAGGCCTTATGATATATTGCTCATCATAGATCGGACCACACCACTAAAGAATAATTTAACAAATAGTATGTAGTAGTACAGAAAACACCATATATATATATATATATATATATATATATATATAAACAAATCATAAAGAATTTGATTGAAAGAAAGTGTAAGTGAAATTGTTCAAATTAACAGAGTCAGAGGTTAAGATTATGTTACAAAGTTTTAGTAAAAAGTTATTGTTTATATAATCATGACATTATGGGTGTCGTACACAAATTGTAAAGGGTCTACATGTTGGCCGCATGCCGCAGGTTGAACTACACCATATTATGAGTCAATGGGTGGGGGATCTATCTACATGCTAAAATAACAATCAAATCTCCCTCGGGTTACACCCTACCATCTTAAATGGAGGAGGATGCATTGGGCAATGCAGTCCTCGATATACAAAAAGACATGATGGTCACAGCTGGAATGTCTTTGATCATAGGTCTGCTCAATCAGGGCTGAACTGGGGTTAAACAACAACAATATACTAAAGGCCATCAAAACTTTCAAACTTATGTTGCTTTGAATAGTTTAAATTATGAGATGATACCTGTTGTTTTTAATTATTTTTTCCTTTTTTTTTTTTTTTCTTTATTCAGAAATCCAGTCATTTAATTTACACCTATACTAAAATACATTTTCTTTTATCTGCGATAATTCTCTTTCACACTTTCTTTTTTACTCTTTATTTCAGAATCCAGATGTGACCCTAACTTCAACGGTAAGTTTATTTCGATTTCTTTATTTGGAATATAACAAGGCCCACAGGGTCAAGGTAGATTCCTGGTGTGTCAAATCTATGACTTACTATTATCCTTGAATAATCCTTCCTTTCTTCTTTATATATCTGACATCTAGATAATTAATTTTTGATTTTGGGATAATTCTTTCTCAATTATACAACTATTTTGCATATTACAGTCTTGTGTTTGTCTCAAATTTTCCCTAAGGATATATTTATTTAAATATTCTTGGCACCCTAGAGGGAGCAATACTGTTGCTAAGGTGCCGAAATTGCATTGAACTCTAGCAACGGCTCATAAAGTGGTAGTGTTTATGTTTACCGTGTTTTTGTTATCCTACGTGCAAATTATATATTTTATATATATATTAATATCCAGAATAAATTGAAATTTTTTATTAGTGATTGTGTGTATATATTTATTAATATACATCGTATATGTATGTGTGTGTTTTGTATTTATTATATGTAAGGTGGGCACAATTGTAGGCAATAATTTATTACCTAAGTGAGTCTGCAGATGTCTCAAATTCCAACTATTGCTTCACTTGAGTTGCTAATGCACTTAAAAAACAGCTACGTGTTTTCACATTCTCCTAAATTACATACATTTTTTTAAAAATCATGTGTGTGTGTGTATATATATATAAAGCAAAGTGATAGTATACAGAACAGTATGCAGAATAAATATTAGACTTGTCGAAAATTAACTCCAAGCTAGAGACAGGAAAACAATTGCTTAGAGGCAAGGCTTCCGAAAATATATTTCTCATGCTGTCTGTATACTGTTCTGTATACTATCACTTTGCTTTATATTAACTATCCGTGTCACTGGTCCATATGAGTTATTTCTCTTGACTCCTTGTAAGTTTATTTATGCTAATTACCTTGACCAGAAATTATACTAGACTCTTTTTGTATATGTATTCAAGTCTCCATTGATCTGGCAAGCAGTTTGACTACACCATGCTGATGAGATCTAACAAGATCGAAACGCGTTCATGGCTGTGACTGCTTGCCAACAAAGATCAGCTTGTCCTTCTTCCCCAACATATATTTAATTTCTCGAAAATTACCTCCCTTTGCTATTTTCGGAAGCCTTGCCTCTAAGCAATTGTTTTCTTGTCTCTAGCTTGGAGTTAATTTTCGACAAGTCTAATATTTGTTCTGTATACTGTGCTGTATACTATCACTTTGCTATATATATATATATATATTAATATATGTGTTTTTAGCATGGCCGAATGGTTAAGAAGTTCACTTCGCAATCATGAGGTCCCGAGTTCGATCCCACTGCGTGGCATCTTGGGCAAGTGTCTTTACCATAGCCTTGGGTCAACCCAAGCCTTGTGAGTGAACCTGGGTAGATGGAAACTGTACAGAAGCCTGTCAGATGGATTGTACCTGTAATTCAAAGGTTCAGCCTTGTCACACTGTGTGTCACGCTGATTCTGCCTGAGAATTATGTTAAGGGTACACGTGTCTGTGAAATACTCAGCCACTGCATACGTTAATTCAATGAGTAGGCCATTCCATGGATCAAACAATGGGACGCTCATCGTCGAAACCGCCGGAGGATCCACCACACA